>JAXCMG010000044.1:5136768-5155470 GCA_034642415.1 Podarcis siculus | reverse complement strand
AGTGGTGCTTCAGATTAAGAACAGTTTCAGGTTAAGAACGGACCTCCGGAACGAATTAAGTACTTAACCCGAGGTACTACTGTACTGCCCCTCAATGAGGCCAAACTTAGATTCACAAAATGTCTAGGGGTATGCGTCCCCCCAGAAAAAAGCACTGCAGATAAGTCATGTTGTTGGTCAATCTAGCCAACTTCTGACTTCTCCAACTTCTCAGCTGCTCTCCAGAAGTTCCCCTCCCCGCCAGCACGTGTATTGATTGATTTGATTTCCCTGGTATTGATTAACCAGGAATCTCTGAGGTTGAACCCAAAATATTCTGTGTGCAAGGCACTGAGCTCTACCACTGAGCTACACCTTGACTGGTGATGGTTATCGAAATGCTCCCTTCTCCCTCACTCCCATCCATTTCTTCCTGGCTCAGTTCCTCCATCTAGACTGGCTTGGGAGTGAAGCTGGTTGAAACTGGAACTGTTAAGCACTGCCCATGTTGCCTGGGGAACTGTGTGTCTGATACCCGTGTCCTCCTGCAGGTCGCTCAACCACCCCACGCTATCTAGGAGGGCTTGTACCAGTCCGAGGTCTTGGGTCCCTGCTCAGCATGCTGTCCAAGTGCTTGGTGCTGATGGTGCTACAGGGATGCGGGTGGCGCTGTGGTCTAAACCACTGAGCCTCTTGGGCTTGCCGGTCAGAAGGTCAGCGGTTCGAATCCCTGTGACGGGGTGAGCTCCCGTTGCTCTGTTCCAGTTCCTGCCAACCTAGCAGTTCGAAAGCACACCAGTGCAAGTAGATAAATAGGTACCATTGTGGCGGGAAGGTAAACGCCATTTCCGTGCACTCTGGTTTCTGTTACGGTGTCCCGTTGAGCCAGAAGCAGTTTAGTCATGCTGGACACATGACCCAGAAAGGTATTTGTGGACAAACTCCGGCTCCCTCGGCCTGAAAGCGAGATGAGCGCCACAACCCCAGAGTCGCCTTTGACTAGACTTAACCGTCCAGGGGTCCTTTACCTTGCTGATGGGCAACTTAAAGATCACTCCTCTCATAAAAAGGTAAAGGGACCCCTGACCATTAGGTCCAGTTGTGGCCGACTCTGGGGTTGCGGCACTCATCTTGCTTTATTGGCCGAGGGAGCCGGCGTACAGCTTCCGGGTCATGTGGCCAGCATGACTAAGCCGCTTCTGGCGAACCAAAGCAGCGCACGGAAACGCCGTTTACCTTCCCGCCAGAGCGGTACCTATTTATCTACTTGCACTTTTGACGTGCTTTCGAACTGCTAGGTTGGCAGGAGCAGGGACCGAGCAACAGGAGCTCACCCTGTCGCAGGGATTCGAACCGCCAACCTTCTGATCGG
This sequence comes from Podarcis siculus, assembly GCA_034642415.1. Lineage (NCBI taxonomy): Eukaryota > Metazoa > Chordata > Lepidosauria > Squamata > Lacertidae > Podarcis > Podarcis siculus. The sequence continues at coordinate 5,154,119 of JAXCMG010000044.1, read as the reverse complement.
CAAGTCCTTGGTTCTGTGGTTTAACCCGCAGTGCCACCCACGTCCCATGTATAACTGTACTGGGTCATTAAAGGGATGCCCAGCTATAATGACCATGAAAGGACAGCACTTTTTAATTGGACAGACAGAGTGCTCTCAAATTAGGATCGTTTGCATGGATGGCAGCCTAGCAGGCTGGGCGATACTGGCAAAATTTGGGTACCACTGTAATGATGTTAAAGGTAAAGGTAAAGGGACCCCTGACCATTAGGTCCAGTTGTGACCGACTCTGGGGTTGCGGCGCTCATCTCGCTTTATTGGCCAAGGGAGCCGGCGTACAGCTTCCGGGTCATGTGGCCAGCATGACTAAGCCGATTCTGGCAAGCCAGAGCAGCACACAGAAACGTCGTTTACCTTCCCGCCAGAGCGATACCTATTTATCTACTTGCACTTTGACATGCTGTCGAACTGCTAGGTGGGCAGGAGCAGGGACAAAGCAACAGGAGCTCACCCCATCGCGGGGATTCGAACCGCCGACCTTCTGATCGGCAAGCCCTAGGCTCTGTGGTTTAACCCACAGTGATGTTAAGGTACTCCAAAAGTTACCTTGCGTGCAGAGCTGGCTGACTCCCCAGTTCTCATTCAGGCTGTGCCTGTCAATCAAATAGGGAACCAATTCCAGCTTTGTCTGCAACAATACCTAGTGGTAGCCGAGTTAAAGATAATGTATTTTTCATCTTTTGTAAAGGAAATGGGAGGTGGCGGCTGCCGGCTGTGTTTTGGCGTTAACAGCCTTGCACTACACAATTTCCACTCTCTCTTTGTTCAGCATCACTCCCCCACCCCCCCTTCCTTGTTGTTGTGCTGCATCCAGGGTTATGTAATAGTCTTATGCAAGATGAAGGATCAGCTCACCTGAACAACTTATCACTATTCGATCTCCCTAAGTCACCAGGCTCTCTCTCTGTCTCCAGCCTGTTGCAGGTGGGCAGAGAGGATTGCCAGATCATCCCTTGAAGACTCCTTAATCCCATCATCTTCTTAGGTTCACACCTTGAACCCTCAATGCGGGACCTGCTGGGATTCAGCCGAGGTTTATTTTAAAAAGTGAACGGTTTTTCCTCTAAAAATTAAAAAGTTCACAAAATTGGCTAGCTGCAACATCGATTTCCAGTAAAGCCATCGTTTTGGTTCTTTTTTAAAAAAACCCACAACCTAAATTTTATCAAGGTTTATAATATAAAATTATATAATTAAAGGTTATATATAATTATATAATTAAAGGTTATATATAATTAAAAGGTTTATAAAAATTCAAAACTTGATATATTTCCCCTTTTTAAAAAACCAAATCAAGACTTTTAGATAGATACAGTGGGACCTCGGGTTAAGAACTTCATTCGTTCTGGAAGTCCGTTCTTAACCTGAAACTGTTCTTAACCTAAAGCACCACTTTAGCTAATGGGGCCTCCTGCTGCTGCTGCGCCACTGGAGCACGATTTCTGTTCTCATCCTGAAGCAAAGTTCTTAACCCGAGGTACTATTTCTGGGTTAGCGGAGTCTGTAACCTGAAGCGTCTGTAACCTGAAGCGTATGTAACCCGAGGTACCACTGTACACTAAAAACGCGGGGGGGGGGGAATAGAGAAGGAAAAAGGAAGAAATAATAAAAAAAAAGAATAGAAAAGAGGTTAAAAGAGAAAGATAGGAGAATAAGCTGTCAGTTTTGTTCTGAAGGGGAGTAAACTTCATCTACAAAATGCCAACTTCCCCTCCTGGGCTGAACAGTACTTTTTGGAGATTTCTAAAAAATAAAATAAAAATCGCTGCCACATTTCTGCATTTGGGCTGCTGTTACAAAAGCCTGAGAGTGAGGTCCAAAACCTAAGCAGAAGCTGGCATTTCGGCCTTGGAGCAGAGCTAAGACTTTTTTCACATCACAAAGGACACGCTGGTTTCTAAGCGAAGAAAGGAGCTCCTTTTAAACTTTTTTTTTTTTTTTGCAGATAATAATAATAATGACAAAACGTTCTCCAGGTTCTTGGCAACCTTAGGACCAGGAGAACGCGCTCATTCTTTGCAAGACAATTAGGAACAAGCTGTACCAGGATTAACAATGCTGTGTGCCTTCCGGGCATAATATGTGTCATTTTTTAAACATCCCTGAACAGCTGTTCCCCTTGCAATTTTAATAAGCCAGGCTTAGTGGGCAAAATTAAGAGCGAGGAAGCGAAGAGGTGGCCCGGCACCTGCACAGGTTGGACACAGGCTGAGTCTCTTTCGCTCTGTCATTGTCTCCCTCCTTCAGCTCCTGAGAGAACACAAAGGCAAAATGGATAAGGCTGCTTTTCAAAAGCCCAGACTCTCCTCTGCTGTTTTCCATTCCTTTCCCTCGATTCCTTTCTCATTTAGACTGCAAGCTCCTGGGGCAGAGAGCTGTCTTTTCTCACTTGTCCTTGTTCTGCAAAATGCTTTGTGCATTGGCGGCGGGATATAACAAACCTTTGAGGAGCAAACTGGAGAGATCAAAAGGCGAGGTTTGCAAAGCGCCAAGCGGGTGTTTAAAGGACGCCTCTCGTGTTGTTGTTTTTTTAAGAGCGGGGAGAACTTTGGCAAGAACTTTTGGCACACAGAGAGAAAGCTGGTGGGGAACCCTCTGCTGAAACAGCCGCTTGTATGTCTCGATAGTTCAGCACAGCGTTGACCTATGGAACTCACACCCACAAGAGGCAGCGATGGCCACCAACCTAATAATAATAATGTTGTTGTTTAGTCGTGTCCGACACTGGCATTGGAAGACGGCCTGCTTTGTGTGGTCTAAGCTAGCGTGGCACAGCTCTGGTTGTTGTTGTTGTTTCGTCATTCAGTCGTGTCCGACTCTTCGTGACCCCCTGGACCAGAGCACGCCAGGCACTCCTGTCTTCCACTGCCTCCCCCAGTTTGGTCAAACTCATGCTGGTAGCTTCCAGAACACTGTCTCACCATCTCGTCCTCTGTCGTCCCCTTCTCCTTGTGCCCTCCATCTTTCCCAACATCAGGGTCTTTTCCAGGGAGTCTTCTCTTCTCACGAGGTGGCCAAAGTACTGGAGCCTCAGCTTCAGGATCTGCCCTTCCAGTGAGCACTCAGGGCTGATTTCCCTAAGAATGGATAGGTTTGATCTTCTTGCAGTCCATGGGACTCTCAAGAGTCTCCGCCAGCACCAGAATTCAAAAGCATCAATTCTTTGGCGATCAGCCTTCTTTAGGGTCCAGCTCTCACTTCCATACATCACTACTGGGAAAACCATAGCTTTTACTATATGGACCTTTGTCGGCAACGTGATGTCTCTGCTTTTTAAGATGCTGTCTAGGTTTGTCATTGCTTTTCTCCCAAGAAGCTGGTGTCTTTTAATTTCGCGGCTGCTGTCACCATCTGCAGTGATCATGGAGCCCAAGAAATAGTAATAATAATAAAATTTTATTTATATCCTGCCCTCCCCAGCTGAAACCGGGCTCAGAGCAGCTAACAACAATAAAAGTAACACAGTTTACACAAAATCACCATCAATTAATTAAAATACATTCTAAAATCCATTCATTCTGAAATCAGTTCAGAATCAAATTAATGGCAACCATTGGGCTAGAGTGCTATGAGGATTACCAAAGGAGGGGGTCAGACTGCGCCTTGGCCAAAGGCCTGGTGGAACAGCTGTTTTGCAGGCCCTGCGGAAAGATGTCAAGTCCCGCAGGGCCCTAGTCTCTTGTGACAGAGCATTCCACCAGATCGGGGCCACGGCTGAAAAAGCCCTGGCTCTAGTTGAGGCCAGCCTAACCTGCCTGTGGCCCGGGACCTCCAAGATGTTTTTGTTTGAAGACTGTAAGGTCCTCCGTGGGACATACCAGGAGAGGCGGTCCCATAGGTACGAGGGTCCTAGGATGTATAGGGCTTTAAAGGTTAAAACCAGCACCTTAAACCTAGAGAGCCTTTCAAAGAGCATTGGACAAATTCATGGCGGAGAAAGCCATCAATGGCTGCTAGCCATTACGACTATTAACTATGCCTCCACAGATGGAAGCAAATAATTCTTCTGGATATCAGCTGGGGCTGCAGGAGGGGACTTGGGTTTGTTAATGGAGAAATCTGAGGGCTCCCTTGGACAGAAAAACAAGGACACCAACCAGGAATACCAGAGCAAAACAGCAGCCAGTAGGCTTGGTCTTGATTGAAGACTGTCGTGACAAGACTCCCACCTGCCACCAGGTGGAACAAGATGGAAGCCCAGAACAAAAGAAGACCCCAACTTTTATTAGTTACCAATCCCCCAAACTACACCCCTAGAACTACACCACAACTACATCATTGACACATCACAAAAAGGAGGGGTTGAGGGAGGAGTTGTGGAGGTAACCTGAGTATCTTGTCACCGGGCTGGTTCCCCCTTTCTCCCTCCCCATGAGTCATTTCCAGAGGACAAAGGGGAGATGGGAGTTTCCTGCCCCCAGAGGGAAGATCTGATCATTGTCCTTTGTTCCAGTCTGTGCTGAATCCACTCCCATATGCAAGTCCTTTGTGACCTTGATGGTCTTCTGTCTGGGACCATCAAGGTTGTCATGCCAACTGGGTAGGGCTCCTGTGTATGTGCTGGTATGCTGAAGGGATTATGGCTGGCCTGTATCAAACCTTCCTCATTTTGTAGTCCTTCCTTCATGGAGTAAAATAAAAGTGGAATGGTGCAGATCCGATGTATGGTTGATTTTCTATGAATTTATAACAGAAGCGTAGCGTATGTCGTGTGTGTGTGTGTGAAGTTTGTACAAACTGAATGATTGGGGGGGGGAGGTTTCCTGCGAAAGGTTCAATTCCTGCTTGCGGGTTTCCCATGGGCACTGTGAGAGCAGGATGCTGGGATAGCTGGACTATCGACCTGAAACATAAACCCTGCCTTCTTTTTGTATTTGATCAGCCTGCTTGAACTGTTGAGGGTTGATTGGTGGGATCCAGGAGTCCCATCTCTGTTCATCGATAGATGACCTTGAGCAAAAGGTATTCAATCAATCAATCATTTTTAATTTGCATACCGTCTTTCTATCTTACAATACGCAAGGCGGTTTACAAGCTGAAGAAACAAAAAATGTACATCTTATAGCAATCTAATGCAATACAGTGGCACCTCGGGTTACAGACGCTTCAGGTTACAGACGCTTCAGGTTACAGACTCCGCTAACCCAGAAATATTACCTCGGGTTAAGAACTTTGCTTCAGGATGAGAACAGAAATCATGCTCCGGCGGTGTGGCGGCAGCAGGAGGCCCCATTAGCTAAAGTGGTACCTCAGGTTAAGAACAGTTTCAGGTTAAGAACGGACCTCCAGAACAAACCTGAAGTTTGTTGTTGTTGAACTCTCAAGAGTCTCCTCCAGCACCAGAATTCAAAAGCATCCATTCTTCGGCGATCAGCCTTCTTTGTGGTCCAGCTCTCACTTCCAGACATCACTACTGGAAAACCATAGCTTTAACTATACGGACCTTTGTTGGCAAGCTGATGTCTCTGCTTTTTAAGATGCTGTCTAGGTTTGCCATTGCTTTCCTCCCAAGAAGCAGGCGTCTTTTAATTTTGTGACTGCTGTCACCATCTGCAGTGATCATGGAGCCCAAGAAAGTAAAATCTAACCTGAGGTACCAATGTACAAAAATGTGATAATAAAACATAACTTTAAAATAAGCAACCTATGTCAAAAAAGTAACATTCAACAATCATTAGAATAGTATAAAATAATTACAATAGTTACAATAAATATAATTTCTAAACTATAATCAATAAAACCATGGCAAGCCACAGTACATATACAATACAAATTGAGAAACAGAAACTAGAGGGTGGAACAAGGCAATATATTGTCTGTCCCATTTTACAGAGGGGAAGTTAAGGCTGACAGTGACCTACCTCGCAGGGTGCTTGTGTGTCCCATGTTTATAGCGAGGTGATGATCATCCTCTATGTTCCAAAGCTCCAGTTACGTGTGAATATTTCTGACCAAACAAACAAGAGATAACTCTCTCTTTTTTCCAGCCCTGGCGCTGCCGTTACCCACCCAGCTCTCGGAGGAGGACGAAAAGGTAAGAATAGGAGAAAGGGTGGGGTGGTCATGTCACCTGTATTGGACCCCATACGTGGTATACCTTTAAAGCTTCCCCCAAAGAATTCTGGGAAATGTAGTCTGTTAACGGTGCTGAGAGTTATTATTACTATTTATTGAAATTATATACTACTCGATACCCGCAGGTCTCAGGGCAGTGCACAGACAGGAGACTTCTATTTCCCCTGGTGCAATTCTTAGAACGAATAATAATAATAATAATAATAATGTTATTGTTTAGATGCTGCCCGTCTGGCTGGGTTACCTCAGCAACTTTGATCGGCTTCTAGCAAAAATATAAAAACAGCAAACATTAAATTATGATAGAAAGATGTTTGGGAGAACTGCTGCAAGGGAACATAATGAAATTCATTTAGGGGGGATTTGAGGAAGTCACGTAATAATGGAATTTAAAATGACTATAAGAAAGAATGTGGTTTTATTTTTTATTTTTCTTGTAGTGTGTGTTTTGTTTTGTATGTTTTATTCATTATAGATGTAAAAAATCAATAAAAAAAATTTGGGGGAAAATCAAACATCAAAAACTTCCCTTTGTGATTAATTCCTCTTCCCAGGGAAAAACTTTTTGTGATTAATTCCTCTTCCCAGGGAACTCTGGGATTCATAGTTCTGTTCAGTGCTTTTTTCCCCTTTAAAAATGTTGAGGGGGTACTCTCATTTTCCTACTCATATTGAAATACTGCCCCTCAAGGAGGCCAAACTTAGATTCACAAAATGTTTTGGGGTATGCGTACCCCTGCGTTCCCCCAGAAAAAAAAAACACTGGTTCTGTTGGGATGATAGAGGGGTCTCCTGGCAACAATCTGCATCATGGGTAGGCAAACTAAGGCCCGGGGGCTGGATCCGGCCCAATCGCCTTCTAAATCCGGCCCGTGCACGGTCTGGGAATTAGCATGTTTTTACCTGAGTAGAATGTGTGCTTTTATTTAAAATGCACCTCTGAGTTATTTGTGGGGCACAGGAATTCATTCATTTTTTCCCTTCAAAATATAGTCTGGCCCCCCACAAGGTGTGAGGGACAGTGGACCGGCCCCCTGCTGAAAAAGTTTGCTGACCCCTGCTCTGCATGCTTACCAAAACTACAGCTCCCAGAATTCTTTGGGGGAAGCCATACCTTTTTCCTAAAGTTCATTTTGGTGGGTTGTTTTTTGTTGCCAGGTTACTAAGTGCATCACCGAAATCCTCGCAGACACCCTTTCCAGACCCAGCCCAATTCCGGTGACCAGTGAATGCACGAAGATACTTCGAGAGGGTAAGTTATGGTCTGTGTGGTCAAACTCCTTAAGCGGTGTCTGCAAATACCCACACCCTCAAGGTAATGTGAAAATAGGCCTTTTGCAACACTGGAAAAGGTACTATGATACATATATGGTGGAACTGTTTAAACATCAAACAATTTTGGGAAACAATACAGTGGTACCCCGCTAGACGAATGCCCCGCTAAACGAAAAATGCGCAAGACGAAAGGGCTTTCCGACATTTTTCTGCTTCGCAAGACGTTTTTTTCTATGGGGCTTACTCGCAAAACGAATTTTTTTCCGTGGTCTCCCTTTTTTTTTTTTTGCCTTTTCTGAAAGGCGCTAAGCTCCTTATCTCTAAATTGCCGCTTATCCGCTAATCCCCTAAGCGCTAAAAGCCGCTAAAAGCCCTAAAAGCCACTTATCAGCTGTTTTACCGCTTATCAGCTGATCGGCTGATAGCGGAGCTCCGCAAGACGAAAATCCCTGCAAGACGAAGGCTCCCGCAGAACGGATTATTTTCGTCTTGCGGGGCACCACTGTATATAACAAAATGAAAAAAATGTTCAGATATTCATGTAGGAAAACACCAGAAGGTTTTCTATTAGGAATAGTACCAGGAAGTCTAAAGGAAGAAGACAAGACATTATATCTATACGCAACAGTAGCCACAAGGCTATTGATTTAGAAAAATTGGAAAAGTGGTATTATACCAACAAAAATAGAGTGGCTTGCCAAATTATTGGAGTACTACAATATATCCAAAACAATGGGAGGAATTGGAAGGATCTCAAAAGAGAAGATAGACAGGGACTGGAAGGTGTTTAAAGGATACTTGCAAAACCATATTGAAAAATCAGAACTCCTATTAGAATAAACAAGTTCCGTTTTAAATACTGGAATACAAAAAAGGTGGATAACAATGTGTAATAGAAAAAGAAGCATGAAATTAGGTTAAAGGTGTGTGAAGGAAAGTAATAGAAGTGGAAAGAAATTGCAATTGAGTAGACTGGAAGTCTAACACAATGGTGGGGTGAGGGGCGAGGGATGGTGGTGGGAAAAGGAATTATCTGTGGGATTGAGTTTAGGTATGTTTGAACATTTTTAAGGATTGTATGAAATGTATGTTTGTATATTCGCAATATGTGTGTATTAATGCTGAATTATTTTAACAATAAAAACTTTTCAAAAAAACACACACACACAAAAGAAAACAGGCCTTTTTAGTGGTGGCTCCTCACTTGTGGAATGTTGCCAGAAAGAGGCATGGCCCCACTGCATCTGTGTTGCCTAGCAACCGTCAGCAGCAGCAGCAGGAAGAAGAGACAGGGCAGCCCTGTCTTTTCCGGCAACCACCAGCAGAGGGAGCCACTGCTCTCGGTTGCTGTTGCCTAACAACAGCCACCAGAAAACTGTGTTACCTGGCAACAGCCTCTCTGTTGCTTAGCTACCACCACTAGGATGGGAGACTGTGTGCCACAGCCTCTGGGCAGGGGCAAGCACGAAGGAGGCCCTGTTTGTGGTAAATTGCCACAGAACAGGGAAGGCTTTATCAGGGCCTCTTTTGTGCAATTGTTTCTTACGGCACAACAGGCCTAAACTGTCCTAACCTCTGTTTATTATTCCGATGGTTATACCCCCGTGGCTTACAACATATCAGCCTTCACCAACCTCTATGATTCTAACCTGCTTCCCTTCAGATATTTTGGACTACAAATCCCATCAGCCCCGCTGGTCCGGGCTGATGGGAGTTGTAGTCGAAAACATCTGGAGGGTGTGAAGGCCACAATGGACGGTGCTGAAACACACAAAGGCACACGCCTGTACTTTTATCTCAAACCACACCACCCGGCAGCCTGTAATTCCCTACTGAGAGTAGAGACCCCTGTTTCTCTAATGGAACTACAATTCCCAGAATTACATGTGGAAAAGGTATTAATTGTTAAGCCCCTCAGCACCCTTAACAAACAACATTTCCCAGAATGCTTTGGGGGAAGCCATGACGGTCTAAAGCAGGCGTGGCCAAACTTGGCCCTCCAGATGTTTTGGGACTACAACTCCCATCATCCCTGACCACTGGTCCTGTGAGCTAGGGATGATGGGAGTTGTAGTCCCAAACCAGCTGGCGGGCCGAGTTTGGCTATGCCTGTTCTAAAGCTTAGAACCACTTAGTGCTTTAAAATCGTAGCGCTTTAAATGGATGGTGCGGATGCGGCCGTAGTCCCCTAGCTGAGGTTGAGGTGCTTTTCTGAGGTTGAACGACTGGAGCAACTCCTCTGCACTTGGCTGGCGTTCCTGCCGGCCTTCAAAGCCACGCGCCATGTGTGCGATGTCTGGAATCCATGATACTCGCTGTGAGTTTAATTGGCACCCTGTCTGTTTTTAGACGAGAGAGTCCTGGCGATGCTTCACCATCAGCACCTGTTGACGGAGCTGGAGGAACTCACGCATCAAGGTAAACAGGCGAGCCAAATCCAGCCATTCCCCGTTCCGTTGAGGAAATGTCTTTCTGAGCCTTGGAATCCGTTTCGCAAGGGCTGAGATTAGTGCCAGCTCCAGGGTGCTGGGGAACCCTGGTTTTTATTTACAGTGGTACCTCGGGTTAAGTACTTAATTCGTTCCGGAGGTCTGTACTTAACCTGAAACGGTTCTTAACCTGAAGTACCATTTTAGCTAATGGGGCCTCCTGCTGCTGCCGCACCGCTGGAGCACGATTTCTGTTCTCATCCTGAAGCAAAGTTCTTAACCTGAAGCACTATTTCTGGGTTAGCGGAGTCTGTAACCTGAAGCGTATGTAACCTGAGGTACCACTGTATTTCTTTATTATCACTTTTTCCTCCAAGTACCTCAAGGCGGCACACCTCTCCCCATTTTATCCTCCAAACAACCCTGGGAGGTAGGTTAGGCTATAATAATAATAATAATAATAATAATAATAATAATAATAATAATTTATACCCCACCCTCCCCGGCCAGAGCTGGGCTCAGGGCGGCTAACACCAGTAAAATTACAGTAAAAACATAATGGGGGGGACCAATTTAAAATACAGGTTAAAATGCAATTTAAAATGCAGCCTCATTTTAAAAGTAGCCCATAGATCAAAACCATAAGGGGAGGGAAACAAAAGGGTCAGACTGAGTCTAAACCAAAGGCCAGGTGGAGCAGCTCTGTCTTGCAGGCCCTGCGGAAAGATCTCAAGTCCCGCAGGGCCCTGGTCTCTTGTGACAGAGCGTTCCACCAAGTCGGGGCCAGTACTGAAAAGGCCCCGCTCCTGGTTGAGACCAACCTAACCACCTTGAGACTTGGGACCTCCAAAACGTTGTCATTTGTGGACCTTAAGGTCCTCCGTGGGGCATACCGGGAGAGGCGGTCCTGTAGGGATGAGGGTCCTAGGCAAACAAAAAAACACCCCCACCTTCGGTTGCCTTCCCTGAAATGATCTCATCCCCACTGCAGAAAACGAGAAGCATCGTCTGGGTCATGAAGGCAACCATGATGTTTGGGAAGAGGAGGAACAAGAGGAAGTGAAGAAGAGAGATGTCAAACCTGTCCAGCAGAGAGAAGAAGCTGCCTCAGAGAAGACAGAGGAGCAAAATGGCCAGTTGAATAAAGAGGAGCAGGAGCTGAAAGAGTTTGAGAAGACGGAGAAGACTGAGGAGAAGGTGAAGGAAGAGAAGGTCTCCCGAGGAGAGGAGAACAGAGAGGCTTTGGAGGAACAAGCCAAGGAGCGGATGGAGGAGGAAGAAGAGGGTGAGGAGAGCGACGAGGAGGACGAAGCGAGGAGGAAGAAGAAGAGAAGTTCCTCAGAGACGTGGTCTTCTAAGGAATATTTTGGGCACATCAAGAAGAGACGCCCCGGGCCTCCAAAGATCAGGAAGGTGATGCTTCGAGGAAGTCAAGAAGATGAGAAGAGGAACGGGCTGAGCAAGAGGCACTTCAGGTCAGAGGAGGACGAGGAGAGCTCTGAAGAGGAGCCGAAGAAATACCACCACAGAAGGTACAGCGATGGCCACCATCACCACGAAGACTGGGAGGAGGAGGAGGAAGAGAAGAAGAGATCTGATCTGGAGAAGAGGGTGGCCGAGAAGGCCAGCGATGAGGAGACCGCCCAGTTTGAGGAGGAAGAGAAAGGCGTGAAGATCTCCAACTCCCAGGCCCACGGAGGCTGGAAGCCATGGGGAGAAGGAGGGGAGAAGGAGGAGGAGAAGGAAGGCAAGGCGAGGCATGGGCATCACCACAAACCGGCCGGCTTTGACCTCAAGAAGAGGCACTGGAAGGACGACGTCTATCTGAAGGGCGGCAGGTATCGTGGCCGCGAAGAGGAGGAAAGGGAGACCTCTCCGAGCGAGGTCAGTATCCATGCTGCACTCATTCCCATCATAGGGCTTGAGTTGGTTAAGTAGCAAGAAGCAGAGGGGATGGAGGAGAGCAGATGGACAGTTATCCCAACGGAGAGGTGTAGAAAGCAGAGGTCTCCCAGGGGTCGCTGTTGGGAACTGTGCTTTTTATCTTGTTCATCAACCAGTACGTTTCTGAGCACAATTCAAAGTGTTGGTGCTGACCTTTAAAGCCCTAAACGGCCTCGGTCCAGTATACCTGAAGGAGCATCTCCACCCCCATCGTCCAGCCCAGACACTGAGGTCCAGCTCTGAGGGCCTTCTGGTGGTTCCCTCACTGCGAGAAGCCAAGTTACAGGGAACCAGGCAGAGGGCCGTCTCAGTGGTGGTGCCCGCCCTGTGGAACGCCCTCCCACCAGATGTGAAGGAAATAAGCAGCTATCTTCTTTTTAAAAGACATCTGAAGGCAGCCCTGTTTACCAGCCTAACCTCCCTGTGGCCTAGACCTCCAAGATGTAAGACTGTGGGACATACCAGGAGAGGTAGTCCCGTAGGTGCGAGGGTCCTAGGCCGTATAGGGCTTTAAAGGTTAAAACCAGCACCTTAAACCTGACCCTGTACTCCACTGGGAGCCAGTGCAGCTGGTATAGCACCGGGTGAACGTGATCCCGCGGCAAGGACCCCGTAAGGAGTCTCGCCACGGCATTCTGCACCCGCTGGAGTTTCTGGGTCAGTCTCAAGGGCAGCCCCACGTAGAGCGAGTTACAATAATCCAGTCTGGAGGTGACCGTCGCGTGGATCACAGTGGCTAAGTCCGGGTGAGAGAGGTAAAGAGCCAACTGCTTAGCTTGGCGGAGATGAAAAAATGTCGTAGTTAGAAGCTGAAAAAGTCCCGTAGTTAGAAGCTGGGAGAATTCAGTGGCTTAAAAAAAATAGCAATTCTGCCGTGCACTCCAACCAGAAACTTTCTCTTTCCGAAACCTGAAGGCTCGAGATCCGTAGAGGGATCAAAGGGAGGGTGTTACCCAACCCTCCTACCTTCGCAGCCTAACGGCGAGGCCTCTGTCTCCTCTCTCATATGAATATCCTCTCTCCTTCCAGGTCCAGGAGCTGGAGAAGCTTGAAGAGATCGAGCGGGAGCTGAAGAGGGCAGCTGAGAAGCTGGAGGAGCTGAAGAGGGGGTAGCCCCTTTCCACCTTGTGGGCAGATGGGTAGGGTAGAAAAGGAGGCAGGTGGCCTCTTTGTGAACCCACCTGCCCACCCAGTTCCCCTCCACCTCCTACTAAGCAATCCCTGTATATAATCTCTCTCCCTCCAGCTTGGCTTTCGACTGTTAAAAGGAGCTTTCCCTTGCTTTTAAAACACACACACACGCAAACCTCCACCCCGGCAGGCTTTAGCACAGAGATCTGGAACCAGTTTGCCTCTCCGGCTGTTGAACTACAACTCCCAAACACCCCTGACTATTGGCCAGCCTGGCTGGGGCTGATGGGAACCGGAGTCCTGACAGCGGCCACCTCTGAGCAGCGCAGGGTCCCTTCAAAATAGACACATGGTCCCTCCTTAGATTTATACAATTACCGTATTTTTTGCTCTATAAGACTCACTTTTTCCCTCCTAAAAAGTAAGGGGAAATGTGTGTGCGTCTTATGGATCGAATGCAGGCTGCGCAGCTATCCCAGAAGCCAGAACAGCAAGAGGAATTGCTGTTTTCACTGTGTAGTGATCCCTCTTGTTGTTCTGGCTTCTGAGATTCAGAATTTTTTTTTTCTTGTTTTCCTCCTCCAAAAACTAGGTGCGTCTTGTGGTCTGGTGCGTCTTATAGAGCGAAAAATACAATACTTTCATAATGAATAGTAATCCGGGATGCATTGCAACAATCAGTGTGGACCCCCTTTCAGCCAGGCCCACCATTTCCCCATTAACATGCACCCACAAACGATATGGAGTGCTCCTGTATCTTCTTCTGGAGCGACTGAAGTTCCCCCATTGTCCTTCGCAGAACCTGCACACCTTTCTCTTGAAACCGACACACTTTTGGTGCTTCCAGTGTTCCTGAATGCTTAGCTTTGGAGCATGCAGGGGCTAAGAAGTTTCCCTTCTTAGCTGATGGGGCAGCTCAAGGATGCTAGAGGCTGAGAACCTGTTCCTGAAATAGTAAGGCGTCCCCAACCACAACTACCACCACCTGACTCTAGACCACAGCACTAGCAGTTCCCCAGCCCTGGATAAGAGGGTCCGAGAATGCTCTGTTCTTATAGCTACACTTTTGCCCATACAATTAAACCCCGGTGTTGCAAACAAGCATTAGTAATATTCAAAGGCAACACGATGGCCAAGTGCAACAGTGCGATGTCAATATAAACTCTTTATATAATCTATACAAAACACAGAACAATATGAAATATATGAAATATGCACTCTCTGCAAAACCAAATGAATACACCTGAAAACATAGAACCAAATAAACGTAAGTCTCATAGGTCTCTGAAAGTCTTTGTGGGCTATGCAAGTCTCTGAAAGAAGCAATGGGTCAGATTCTTATCAGGTGAAAACAAGCCGTAAAGCTTGGTTTTATGATGTCCAACGCTGCTGAAGTGGTCCGCAAACAGACGTAGTGAACAGTGATTCCGGATATATCCACTGTTTTGTGGAATTCTTCAGCACAGCAGGATACAGAAATGCTTCATAAACCCAGCTATATGGTGAATGGAATTGTATAACAACAATTGCTATGGAGCAGTGGTCATAAAGTTATGTATGCTCCATAGCAATTGTTGGTATACAACAATTAAACCCACCATATAGATGGGTTTATGAAGCATTTCTGTTGGACGTCATAAAACAAAGCTTTGCAGCTTGTTTTCACCTGATAAGAATCTGACCCTGCAAACATTTTCAGAGACCTATAAGACTTACCGTATTTTTTGCTCTATAACTCACTTTTCCCCTCCTAAAAAGGGGAAATGTGTGTGCGTCTTATGGAGCGAATGCAGGCTGCGCAGCTATCCCAGAAGCCAAAACAGCAAGAGGGATTTCACTGTGCAGCGATCCCTCTTGCTGTTCTGGCTTCTGAGATTCGGATTTTTTTCTTCTTGTTTTCCTCCTCCAAAAACTAGGTGTGTCTGGTGGTCTGGTGCGTCTTATAGAGCGAAAAATACTGTATGTTTATTTGGTTCTGTTTTCAAGAGAATCCATCAATTTGGTTTTGCAGAGAGTGCACATTTCATATATTTCATATTGTTCTATGTTTTGTATAGATTATATAAAGAGTTTATATTGACATCGCATTGTTGTACTTGGCCATCGTGTTGCCTTTGGATTTTACTACACTTTTGCCCCTGGCAGCTGCGCTTCAGGGTTCTTTTCGCCAACCAGCAGGCCAGCTCTGACCGCATCTGAAGTTCTCTCTATGCTGCTGCAGCTATTCTGTACACCCAAGTCAGGATCTTCAGGGTCAATATATTGCACAGCCCTTCTACGCTTCCACAAGAGCATCCTTTATTGCTCCCGGAAGAGTGAGGAGAGTCTGCTTTGCCAGATTCCTTGTGGTCCCTTTCCAACTCTACAATTCTATAATATTACGGAATAAGAGGCGGCCTGCCATTCCTGCGCTGTGTACCAGGAAATACATAGGCAAGACCAAAACTACAGTCCTTTGCAGGATCAAGCCCAGAGATTCAGTAATCACAGAACTGTAGACCTGGAAGGGATCACAACCGTCACCTAATCCAACTGTGCAGGGATCTTTTGCCCACGTGGGACTCGAACCCAGAACCCAGAGATTAGGAGTCTCATGCTCTACCGACTGAGCCATCCCAGAGCCCACCCTAGTTCAGCATCCTTGTTCTTGCACCGGTCCCTGTGGGAAGTCCACAATGCAGTCTTGTTTTGCACCCTCCAGATGTTTTGGAAAGCGAGTCCCATGAGCCGGCGTGCTCAGGGGTGACGGGATGCTATGTAGTCCAAAACGTCTGCTGATGGGCTTCCCACAGGCATCTGGGTTAGGGCTGCCATATTCCCCAAATTGAAAATCCGAGTTCCCCTGGACATTTTGCAGTTTCTGTGAAAATCCGCCCGGATGCAAAAATGCTGCCCTATTCCCGGACCTATGGCAGCCCTAATCTGGGTAGCCACTGTGAGAACAGGATGCTATTATTTTACCTAATAAAAATGAAAAACAACCACCCAATAGCCCCCTCCCAACACACAAAAAAGCACATTTTAAAAGGGCATAGGATGCAAATCAATCAAAGGCCTGGTTAAAAAGGAATTTTTCCGGGCGCCTAAAGATGTCTAGTGAAGGCGCCAGGCGAACTTCCCTGGGGAGAGCATTCCAGAGACAGGGAGCCACTGCAGAGAAGGCCCCGCTCTCGTGTTGCCAAACCTTGCATACACACCCTCTTTGATCTCTTGAACATGGACGCAAGAATGGGGTTTCAGATTTCAACTGAACTGGCATGTGGCCGAGACTGAGGTTGCTGCACATTCCAGCAGGGCTCCTGCGCCTTTGCTTGGTCCAGCAGGACTCCTACACTCTTATGCATTAATGCAGTAAACCGCAGCTCCAGGAACCCTAAGCTTTCTCCCAAGAAGTGGCCTGTTTGCATGAGTCACGCCTCTTGGCTTGCCTCCTTCCTACCAGTCTTGGCAGGCACACCACACACATTTGCATAACTGTTTCTCTCCTGCTGCTGAAAAAATAACACCATTATCCATCCTCGGAGGAGGCTGCCCGCTGCACCTCTGTGAGAGTTGTGGCTCTGGCCTCGCCTCCTTCGAAGTGGCTTTGCTGGGGCCTCTGCAGCGGATCGCGGGCAGAGCTGCTGCAGCATGGACTGTCCACCTCTGGAGGAGGAGGAGGCTGCCTGTTGTGTCTCTCCATCATTTGCTGAGCGGGGGCTTTCTTCTTTCCCAGCAGGAGGTGCGCAGTGAGTCATGCAGAAGCAGGGGGCATTCTTCCTCTCGCACCCTCCTGGAGCCAAACCTCGTGTGTGCAAGAGTGATGTGTGCGGCTAGTTTCAATTCACGGGAGACAAGTGAATCTTCCATGCTCTGAAGCCTGGGAAGTGGTGGACGGGGTACTCTCTGTGGGACACTGCCACGAGTGTACAGCATTGCAAGACCCACATACCCACACGCCGGTGGAGGAGGGAATTAAGCTCCATGATTAAAGCAGGGTCCTTTTTAAAAAATAAGCTCTCCCTCTCAAATAAGTCTTATTGGCTCTTTGTTTTTTAACTAACCCCTGGCACTACTGAGCTAATCATCCCTCACTCCCCCTTCCCCTCTGATTAATCTGCTTTGACTGTTCGGATTGGAATCTTCCATCTGTCTCCCTCTCCTGGGACTGGCCTCTTTGGTTAGCAGTGGGGAGGCAGTTGTTTTCGGAAGCTGCCCATACATGCAGTGTGATTTTTGTTCGTTTTCTGGTGGGTGGGGCGTGATCTGTGTTGGGGTGTTGTGTTTGGATATTCCTATGACCGGGGAGGGGGTTTGCTTTAAAGCACTGGCGTGGAGTCAACTCAATAAAGCGAAGTCCAAAAGAAGCAATCTGGAAGTCTGGATCTCTTTGGTTTCAGATCTTGACATTCCCCAAGTGCCTCCAATCTGTATTATTATTATTATTATTATTATTATTATTATTATTATTATTATTAT
>JAXCMG010000044.1:5118923-5136758 GCA_034642415.1 Podarcis siculus | reverse complement strand
ATTATTATTATTATTATTATTATTATTATTATTATTATTATTATTATACCGCCTATACCCAGGGGTCTCAGGGCAGTTCACAGAATTAAATCAAGATATAAAACCATAAAATACCTAATAAAAGTAAAAAACCCAATAGCCCCCTCTCAACACACAAAAGAAAAAACATTTCAAAAGGTCACAGGATGTAAATCGGATCAACCAAAGGCTTGGTTAAAAAGGAACCTTTTTTTCCTGGCGCCTAGAGGTGTATAGTGAAGGCGCCAGGCAAACTTCCCTGGGGAGAGCATTCCGCAGACGGGAAGCCACTGCAGAGAAGGCCCCGGTCTCGTGTTGCCACCCTCGTAGACACACCCTCTTTGATCTCTTGAACATGGACGCAACAATGGGGTTTCAGATTTCAACTGAATTGGCATGTGACCGAGACGGAGGCTGCCGCACGTTCCAGCAGGGCTCCTGTGCCTTTGCAGCTGGGCAGAAAGACAATCGACCTGCAAAGTTTTCCCCAAGGGAGATTGCGACCCTTTACTTTGCCAGAGAATCTCCTTTACTCGGTTAAGTTATATGACAAAGCTTGCCCACTGTTAGAAATAATCTCTAACCCTGGCTTTTTAACAATCTTTACTCTGGCTTGTGACACCCGAGAGGTATATTTTTAGGACCCATCTTATTTTTGCGACAGTAAATTGTTTTAAACCGTTTTTAATGTTGTAGAACCCACGCTGGCACCTTAGGGTGAAGACTTTGCTAATACTAGAGAGGAGCCCTTGATGCCTCATCCAGGAAGCAATGAGGGGGGAACCGATGGTCCTCTAGATCAGTGTTCCCCAAATTCCAGCTGTTTTTGGACTACAACTCCCATCATCCTTGACCACTGGTCCTGCTGGCTAGGGATGATGGGAGTTGTAGTCCAAAAACAGCTGGAGACCCAGGCTTGGGAAACGATGATCTAGATCAGCCTTTCTCAACCTGTGGGTCCCCAGCTGTTGTTGGACTACAACTCCCATCATCCCTGAGCTCTGGCCTTGCTAGCTAGGGGTGATGGGAGTTGTAGTTCAACGACATCTGGGGACCCGCAGGTTGAGAAAGGCTGATCTAGGTGTTGATGGCAGACAACTAGCCTTGCCTCAATGCCTGATTAGGATGTGCTATGTACAATCATCCTATATTTTGTCACTGTTGGGCGAGGGTTTTGGCATGCAACATATATCAGCTTCCTCCATCCACGCAGAGCCCTTCTTCCTCAAAAGAGAGAGTGAGAGAGAATTAATAAAAAGCCACACAGAAATCCATAGCTTTTAATCTGATCAGGGCCAGAGAGACCTACATAATACAACAGACACATGGAAGGCAGAGAGACAGAACTCCGTCACAGACACAGATTAAAACAGATCACAGGAGAACCACACCGTAGCTACGAAACGAAACACCCAGCCTCGTGGAAGGCAAGAACAACCAGTTCCTTCAGACAGGGTTTGCAAGTGGAAGAAATCAAAGTATGTACATAAGATGGGACTGGATTTCCTCCTTTCGTTGAAGACACATATGGTACTATATATATATATGTATTTAAATAGCAGCTCCAATGAGAGGGCACATTGCTGAGCCACAGGAAAAGTGGATGCTGTGACTGCAAAAAAAAATAAATCAGCTTATCAGATGTGGGCAAAATCGACCCACCAGCTGCAGTGTGCCACGCTGCCACCTCCAGACAGTGGCACCCTCTACGAAAACCCCACCTCGCACCCCACAACTTGCTCTCACTCAGTCCTTACCCAGATCCAAAATCCAAACTCTTGGTACAATGCAAAGCCCAACCTCCTCCTAATCTGACGCAGCCAGGACTACTTATAACTTCCTTTTTCACCTTGCAGCTGAACTCCCCCCCCTCTGCCCACCCCTCGCTGTTTTCTGGGGTGCAGAACGCCACAGGCTGCCATTACCAGCCCCATTGCCGCTAGCAGAGCAGATTGAGAAAGCAACCTGTGACATTCATTGAGAGCGATGCAACACTCTGCATATGTAGGCAGAGATATTGGGGGGGGGGGGAGAAGGGGCTGAGCCCGCCGGTTGCTGGGACACCGCAGCAAAACGGAGCACTGCTGGGAAGAGGAAGTGGAACCTCAGACTTCCACTACAGCTAGGAAAACTAAGCCACAAATGACACAAAGGCAGCTGGGTGGAAGCTGCCAGAGATGCTCTGCACCCCCTTTCTGACTTGAGAGCAGCTAGAAATCAAGAGAAAACTGTGGTCTCTGGGAGAAGCCTCCAGGACCACTGGCCTCCTGATGGGCATTTCATCTGAAACATGCTGGTCTGGCCTTGGAGCACCTGCCTTCAGGCCTTGGGTGCCCGGAGAGCGTTGGACTACAACTCCCACCATCCTCACCCATTGCTGATGATGGGAGCTGGAGTCCAATCACCTTTGGGAACCTCAGCTTAGAAGAGCCGGGTGTGATATGAGCAGCTGGCTGTACCAGAAGGCAGACCCTTTTGGCTGTCTGTGAGAAGGGAAGGGCCCCTTGCCCCATGCAAGGCTGCCACACACCACACACCAGATCACAGCTTCAATTCTAAGGGAACAGGAGAAGTTTCCTCTCCTACAGAGAGAAACAGAAGACCCCCATTCCCCAGCTGAAAATCACAAACAAGGGGCTTTCACACGGTAGTCAGAACCAAAAGCTATGGCAGTATCAGTCTGGCCTTGCCTAATATGAGGCTGGTAACCTCATGGCCACTAGGCAACTAAAGAGAACTTTCCCCCCACTCCTGAATGTGGCACTCAGCTGCTGGCAGTCAAAATGTGGCGGAAAAGGACAAAAGGGGGCAGGGTGAGGTGGCGCAATAGCACGAACCAGGAGTACAGCGCGGGCAGAAGCAGTAGACCCAGAAAGAGGAAGGAATCCAGGGTCCCTGGGTCTTAGTGACCCAGTTCCTGGAAAGCACAATGGCCCGGGCAGCCTGGCCACATCTTCCCCACTTGCCCAGAGATGATTCAAGGCATTGGCTGGGCAGAGGGATGGAAAAGATTGCTGTCCGCAAGCTGCAGGCTTGGGAGGGAGGTTAAAGAGGGCAATTGTGGGCAGGGGTTAAGGGTAAGCTGGTGCAGGGAGGCTCTTACAGGCTGCAGAAGATGGCTCAGGGCACAATAGCAGTTCATGTTTAGGATGAAAAGAAGGGTAAGCCTGGAAGTGGAGGCAACTGGCTGGTTTCTCAGTGGCAGGAGGGACAAAGGACATACAACCACCACCTGATTGGAGGAGCTCTCCTTCACATACAGCAAAGGCACAGTCCTGGTCCATCTACTGGAGGACGGGGGGAAGGGAAGTTGCCACAATCTGTTCTTACTCTCACCCCCTGTCTTCTGGCCCAACCCATTCCCAACCTAAACGAGGCTCAATGTACAGGCAGGAGAAGAGCCATAAAAGCGAGGTTTGAGCAAACAAACACCAGGGAACCTAAAAAGAAATAAATTCACGAGGAAGCTTGGTTGCAGAGAAAAGGTATGTCCTGCAAAGGTTTCACGGTGGAGAGGAGTGTGTGTGTGTGTACATATATATGCACCTATCAAACTTGAGTCATTGCTACTGTAAGATCTAGTGGGTTAAGCCGGGGGTGGCTGAATCCTAACCCGGGTCAAAACCCTGCCCAAAATCCCCAAACACAACAAAAGAGGTGTTTTAAAACAGAACTTGAGGCAATGTAGAACATCCAGGTTTTGGGTCTGGAATCAGAGACACACACCACCCAGCTCAGACGTGTGTTTGATGACACCAAGATGTGGTTTAGCTCCTTCCTATCTCTCAAGCTAGCAGGGATTGAGGTAGCGGGGAAGAATTCAAACCTACAGGGTACATGTTTCAGAGATGCCAAAGCAGCTATGATCAGGTGCCCCCAATACAAACCTTTTTTTTTTATTCTGGACATCAAACAAAAAACAGAAGTCATCAGAACTTTGGGAACAGACAGGAAAACAAACCAATAGTGGAGCGTGAATTGGAATGGAGCTAAGGGAGCGCTCTCTTCGGCAGACGAGGCAGCTCCCTCCTCAGCCCCTTCCCCAGCCCCTATAAATAAGTCAGATCTAGCTCACAGTGAAGAATGCAGTTGCTACAGAAACCACAGCTGGCTGCCAGAGGCGGAGGCATGGTTAACGGAACACAGCCTGGGAGATGAAGTGGACCCCTTGCCTGGTCTTCTAATGCCCGCGGTTGATCACGATGTCATCATATTCCTCCTGCGAATAATAATAACAATAACAATAAACAACAACAACAATATATTATTATTTATAACCTGCCCATCTGGGTGGGTTTCCCCAGCCACTCTGGGCGGCTTCCAACAAAATTAATCAGATGTTAAAAGCTTCCCTAAAGAGGGCTGCCTTCAGATGTCTTCTAAAAGTCTGGTAGTTGTTTTTCTCTTTGACATCTGGTGGGAGGGCGTTCCACAGGGCGGGTGCCACTACTGAGAAGGCCCTCTGCCTGGTTCCCTGTAACTTGGCTTCTCACAGTGAGGGAACTGCCAGAAGGTCCTCGGAGCTGAACCTCAGTGTCTGGGAAGAACGATAGGGCTGGAGACGCTCCTTCAGGTATACTTGACCAAGGCTGTTTATGGCTTTAAAGGTCAGCACCAACACTTTGAATTGTACTTGGAAACATATTGGGAGCCAGTTTAGGTCTTTCAAGACCGGTGTTATGTGGTCTTGGTGGCCGCTCCCAGTCACCAGTCTAGCTGCCACATTCTGGATTAGTTGTAGTTTCCGGGTCACCTTCAAAGGTAGCCCCACGTAGAGCTCATTGCAGTAGTCCAAGCGCCACTTGGGTGAGACAGTCGGCTGGCAGATAGGGTCTCAGCCTGCGTACCGGATGGAGCTGGTAAACAGCTGCCCTGGACACAGAATTGACCTGCGCCTCCATGGACAGCTGTCAGTCCAGAATGACTCCCAGGCTGCGCATCTTGTCCTTCAGGGGCACAGCTACCCCATTCAGGACCAGGGAGTCCTCCACACCTGCCCATCTCCTGTCCCCCCAAAACAGTACTTCTGTCTTGTCAGGATTCAACCTCAATCTGTTAGCCACCATCCATCCTCCAACTGCCTCCAGACACTCACACAGGACCTTCACCGCCTTCA
Source organism: Podarcis siculus (assembly GCA_034642415.1). NCBI lineage: Eukaryota > Metazoa > Chordata > Lepidosauria > Squamata > Lacertidae > Podarcis > Podarcis siculus. The sequence continues at coordinate 5,131,624 of JAXCMG010000044.1, read as the reverse complement.
CTGGTTCTGATTTGAAAGAGAGGTAGAGCTGGGTGTCATATGAATACTGATGAACACCCAGCCCAAACCCCCAATGATCTCTCCCAGTGGCTAAATGTAGATGTTGAAAAGCATGGGGGGAGAGGACAGAACCCTGAGGCACCCCACAAGTGAGAGCCCAGGGGTCTGAACACTCATCCCCCACCAAGCAAAACAGAGCAAAAACCAAAAAAGCACCATCCATTTTACTCTCATCGACTGTGGGGAGCAATGATCACTATCACCGTTGAATTCACTGCCTGCCTTCACCAGGGCAGGTTGCAGCAATTAAAATTCAGCATTGATAGCAGAGTGGGGTCACAGGAATAGGGGCGGGTCCTGAAAACCCACAGCTCAAGGATCAAAGACCAGGATTTAAAGAGAGCCTTCAGCATTTGCCAAAAGCTGAATGGCTGAATGAACCAGGAGCATCTCTGTGGAGAGGGAATTCCACAACTTAGGGGCTGCCACAGAGAAGGCCCTCTCCCTGGCCGCCTTGAACTTGCAATACAGGCAACTCCCCATTTACGCGGAGGCTCTGTGCAACCGTACGTTTAAGTGAAATCGCATATATCGGGAACACCGCTGAAAAAGCCTGCAAACACCACAACTGCTCCCTCCAAACCTCCTTGCTGAAACTCCCAACTCTCCACCGGCTTCAAAGATTTGCACAAGCGCTCCGTGGATTGCACTTGCAAAGGCTTGCAAGATTGCTAGATGCTGGTTTTGCTCCATTTTTGATGTTTTCGCACACTTTTAGGGTCATTTTTGCCTCTTTTCGTGCCAGAGTAGAAAGGTTTTTGGCAGGCGTTTAAAAGTTGACACGGGAGGTGCCTGCTGAAGCTCCCTTGACAGGGTGTTCACAGGACAGAGCCAAGGACTAGGAAGTTTGGGTACCTCCTCGTTGTCAAATGAGCCTCGTTAACTTGGGGAACAACCATCAATGCTCCTGTAGATGATCTCAGTGATCGAGCTGGAGTTGAAGGGTTCAAGTCATCCTGGAGATATTCTGGGCCTAGGTTGCTGAGGGCTTGGTAAATTTATACAAGACTACAGAATTTAAAATTTAAATTTAAAAATTTAAAAGGGACGCGGGTGGCGCTGTGGGTTAAACCACAGAGCCTAGGACTTGCTGATCAGAAGGTCGGCGGTTTGAATCCCCACGGCAGGGTGAGCTCCCATTGCTCGGTCCCTGCTCCTGCCAACCTAGCAGTTCGAAAGCACGTCAAAGTGCTAGTAGATAATTAGGTACCGCTCGGGCGGGAAGGTTAAAGGCGTTTCCGTGCGCTGCTCTGGTTCGCCAGAAGCGGCTTAGTCCTGCTGCCCACATGACCCGGAAGCTGTACGCTGGCTCCCTTGGCCAGTAAAGTGAGATGAGTGCCGCAACCCCAGAGTCGTCCACGACTGGACCTAATGGTCAGGGGTCCCTTTACCTTTACAGAATTTAGACTTGCAGTTCCCAAAGTGGGTGACCCCCAGGGGGGCACTGGGATTACCTACAGGGGGCACTAAGAGGCAAGGGGATAGGGGGGCACTGCAGGTGTAAATAACTACCAGAAATGGAAAAGCTGGTATCACTGGATCAATTTGATCAATTTTGTTAAGTTACATTGAATAGTTTTACTTGGATTTTGCAAAAAAAAATGTGCAATTGTTTGGAATTTTATTGTGTTATTATCTTGCTTAGTGGGCTGTGCAAACCGCTATTCTGAATAATGCTTTTTGCATGGTTGGGGGAACAGGGGGTGAGTTTACAGAACCAAGGAGGCAGTGGGTCAAAAAATGTTGGTAAACCACTGGTTTAGACTATGGAGCCCTTCATATTTACAGACCACACATCCTTTTCCTCTCAACATGCTTCATTATGGACCCAGAGTGCTTAGGGCAACCCAGTGAGATGGGAGGGGTACAAGTAATAAATTTATTATTATTACTGACAGAAAACCAAACAGGCTATATCCTATATTTCTTTATTGGCAACTGCAACAATTTACAATTTCCGTCAGCTGATTTTCCCTTCAGTTTATTTGTCTGTAAGTTGTTTGTTATTAAAAGTCGCTTTTTAAAAAATATATATTGGGGGATTGTAGGAAAAGACCTGCCAAGGAAAATAAAGAATTTATTTATACACGCGACAACAGTGGCAAGAGTCTTGATAGCACAAGGATGAAAGAACGAAGAAATCCCGACAAAAAAACAGCGGCAAGGGGAATTGATGGACTATGCGGAAGTGGCGAAACTGGCATACAAACTGTGAGACAAGGATAACTGGGGCTTTAAAGAAGAATGAGAACTTTTTACAAATTACTAAAAGAACCAAAACAAAATGATTTGGACTCCTTGGCAGGTTTTGAATAAACATACCAGATTTATTATTGTTAACATAATAAATAGACAATTTAAGGATTTTCACGATTTTATAATATGCAGAGAATAATATGTGTTGAAAAACCGGAGAGAGGAGCTAAGGGAAGTCTGGGGGGTGGGGTTTTTTCTTGGGGAGGGGGGAAATGGGGGGGGAATTAATATTATATGTTTTTGATAATTTATTATGTTGAAACTATTTTTAAAAAATATATGTTGGGGGGGGAGGAAATGCGAAGCACCTGTAGCCCCAGATCTCATAGCTTGAGGGGTCTATTTCCCCCCCCAAATACTTTTTATTGCTTTTTTGTAACAACAACAAATAAAACAAATACTCATACATTCAAAAAATTGTATGTCTTTTTATTTACCCTGCGCCTTATTGCGCCCGGACTTCCTTCCATCCCTTCAACGGTTTTCATTTCTCAAATCTTTTCTTACAGTTTCTTATTTACTCTCTATCCACGTCACAAGATTTACATTAATCCTGCCACAGTTTTTAAATTCTTACAATTATTCCGTATATATTCAACAAATTTACTCCAATCCTTTTCAAACTTTGCTTCTTTTTGGTTCCGAATCTTATAAGTCAATTTCACCAATTCTATGTATTCAAACATTTTTGTCTGCCACTCCGTTAAAGTTGGGATTTCTTGGGATTTCCATTTCTGAGCCACTAAGATTCTAGCGGCGGTCGTTGCGTACATGAATGGTTTGTAATCTTCCTTTTTTAATTCATCCCCTGTTATCCCTAGCAAAAATGCTTCTGGTTTCTTTGGGAAAGTGTATTTAAATAGTTTTTTCATTTTGTTATGTATCATGTCCCAATATTTTTTCATTTTTTCACATGTCCACCACGTGAAAAAATTCACCGTCTTTTGTTTTACATTTCCAACACATTTTATTACTTACTCTATACATTTTTGCTAGTTTAACCAGCGGTACATCATTTTCATTAAATTTTCTTTTAGAGTGGAGCACGCCGTGAACCTCAAACCTTCTGTCCATAATTTTACCCAATCAATATTATAACCGAAATCAACTGCCCATTTTATCATAACTCCCTTTGTCAGTTTGTCTTATGGATTCCATTCCAACCAATATTCATACATTCCAACCAATATTCAATCCTAATTTCCTATCCTCTTTGAGTATTTTGTTTACTTGGTGGTATTGTAACCATCCCATGAAGGCGTTCACTATGCTGTTATAGGGTTTTAACTTCCATCCTTTATCAGTCTTCATTAATATTTCTTCATAAGTTGCCTTCATCCCTTCCATATTCAATTTTTTTCACTGTTAGCACTTCTAACAGTGCTAACAGTGATAGCTGTGATAGCCCAAACTCACCTCGCTGTTGCTGTCCAAACTCTCCTCCGAGTCCCAGTCTGGCTCCTCTGAGCCAAACTCCCGCAAGAGCTGGGGGATCTTTTGGTCGGGCCGGTGCATGGCGCTGTACATGGGGGTGTAGCCAACATACATGCGGGCCTCCGGGTCCGCTCCAGCCCGCAGCAGGTACTCGACCACCTCTGGGTTCTGAGACTCCACTGCCAGGTGAAGGGGGCTCCGCCCACAGCTCAGCTCCTGCCGGCGAGATGGGAGAAGGTGAAGGGGACGCACAGCAGCTGGTGCTGGGAGCTCTGGGGTTGGCGGGTACATCGGGAACCATGGATCTGCCCCAGCTGAGCCACTAACTGGTTTTGACCTTTAAAGCCCTTCACGGCCTAGGACCCTCGTACCTATGGGACCGCCTCTCCCGGTATGCCCCACGGAGAGCCTCAAGGTCCATAAATAGCAACACCCTAGAGGTCCCGGGCCCTAAGGAAGTTCTTGTTTTTATTATTGCTTGGTAGCCGCCCTGAGCCCGGCCTTGGCTGGGGAGGGCGGGGTATAAATAATAATAATAATAATAATAATTATTATTATTATTATTATTATTATTATTATTATTATTATTATTATTATTACTATTATTATCTAGTCCAGCCTTTGCTGGGGCTGCTGGGAGTTGTAGTCAGAGGCAGCTAGGAGGCACCAGGCGGGCAAAAGGGGCACTGGAGTGTCACTGACCGCTTCCTGACAGGAAGGGCAGAGTCACAAAGAGGAAGAGGCGGCGCTAAAGGGGCGAAGCTCACACAGACAAAAATCAGAGGTAAGGACACTGGTGTCAGATCAGACCTAGTCCAGCATCCTGGCCTCACAGGGGCCAACCAGAGGCCTGTGGGAAACCCATAAGCAGGATTTGAGCATAAGAGCCAGCATAGGTAACAGCCACTGGTAACCCTCTCCTCCATGAATTTATCCAATATTCTAAAGCCTCTTTTTAAAGTGTTTCTTCTTATCCCACTGCTGCTAGTTCACAGGGTGAATTACTGTATTTTTCGCTCTATAAGACGCACCAGACCACAAGACGCACCTAGTTTTTGGAGGAGGAAAACAAGAAAAAAAAATTTCTGAATCTCAGAAGCCAGAACAACAAGAGGGATCGCTGCGCAGTGAAAGCAGCAATCCCTCTTGCTGTTCTGGCTTCTGGGATAGCTGCGCAGCCTGCATTCGCTCCATAAGACGCACACACATTTCCCCTTACTTTTTAGGAGGGAAAAAGGGAGTCTTATAGAGCAAAAAATACGGTAATTCAACACGCTTCTTAAATGCGGTGTTGGGGGAAGGAGAACTTTGTGTTGTTACACAGAGGGTTCCTTTTGAAGTGTATGAGAAAACTGCAGGATAATCATCTATATGTGTCTATTTCACCACCGCCTCTGAAACTAACCGGTTTGTTGAGATCGGCTCCCCCGGAGATTAAGAGACTGACCACTTCCAAGTCTTTCCGCAAGACGGCAACGTGCAGGGGCGTGTAACCTACGGAAAGAGAGATGGGACACAGTTCTGCGGCAGCCCGGGCACTGAGGTAGAGAAGTTATCTTGTGTAATACGGATTTATAATCACCACCACCACCACAAAATGGCATGTGGAAATCTTAAATTAAGAAATGATATGGATCAAATACATTTGCATTCCTCCAAACTGGATTGTTCCTGCTGCAAAATTCAGAGTTTGGTCCCCAAGAGGAAGTAAGAGGAAGGAACAGCACAATCTTGGAAAGGAGCAAAAGAAGATGGGGAAAAGGGGGTGGGTGGAAATGGGAAACGGGCAAAAGTGTATAAAGCAAAAGAATGTGAAGTTCACAAATCTTTAACCACAAGTGGTGGAAACGAATGCATTCCTCTTTAACTGCCCACCAACTTCCAAGTCTGATATTTTAAATAGCGTATTTTTCTCTCTATAAGACGCACCAGACCACAAGACGCACCTAGTTTTTGGAGGAGGAAAACAAGGAAAAATTGTATTCTGAATCTCAGAAGCCAGAAGAGCAAGAGGGATTGCTGCGCAGTGAAAGCAGCAATCCCTCTTGCTGTTCTGGCTTCTGGGATAGCTGCACAGCCTGCATTCGCTCCATAAGACACACACACATTTCCCCTTACTTTTTAGAAGGGAAAAGTGAGTCTTATAGAGCAAAAAATACGGTATTTAAAGTTTGGAAGATCCATGCTGATCCATCTCATTCTCCCACCCCCGATACTCACAAGGACTAGAAACTTTTGGCATTTTAAACCTGCTCTTCGCTAGACCCTACTGTCTCCATATTATGGAGGACTTCAACGAGGCCAAGCAAGTATTTCCCCCGAGGACCCAGGAGAGGTACCATCGAAATTGGTGCAGTCCAGTTGGGCCCGAAAGCCGCTCCCTTCGCAGGGCCTTTGCGCAACATGCAGCGCCAGGAGGATCTGCGCGCACTCCCGCTGCCCTTCTCGGCACGCCAAGTGCAAAGCGGTGTGGCCGCCCTTTTCCTGCACGCACAGACCGGCTCCCGCCGACACGAGCTTGCTCACGAAATCGGCAGCCCCCAAGATGACCGCGATGTGAAGTGCTGTCTGGGGGAGAGAGACGAGAAAGAGCCTGAGTTCAAGAAGAACAGCTTGCATAATAATAATAATAATAATAACAATAATAAATTTTATTTATATACCATCCTCCCCAGCCGAAGCCGGGCTCAGAGGGGCTAACATCAAATGTATAATACATTAGCATAAAATCAGACAATCAATTAAAATACATCCTCAAATCAGATCAGGATCAGAATAAAATCCAATCAGATGGCAACCCGCAGATTAGGGTTGGGGACCTTAAATGCTCACCAGGCCCAACTGTTTGTGCTGAACTTATATGGGCCTATGAGAAAATGCCCCTAGCTCCTGGGATGACAAGGCAGAGGTGGGGAACTTGTGGCTTTCCAGATGTCATCATCGTAAGTATTTTCAGGAACTATACAATGGGTTGGTTTTAACCTTGACGGTCTTATACGGACTCGGGGAAGAGGAATCGGAGGGACCTCTCACTCCCCGATGAACCTGTGCATTTGCCAGAGGCCCTTCCTCATCATGAGTGAAAAGGCAATAAGTTCAGGGGTAGAGAACCTGCCTTGCAAGCAGGCAGTTCCAGGTTTAATCTCCAGGTAGGGTTGGCAGAGAATCTTGCCTGAAATCCTGGTGAGTCGCTGCCAGCCAGTATTGTATTATTATTATCATTTACCGTATTTTTTGCTCTATAAGACTTTTTCCCTCCTAAAAAGTAAGGGGAAATGTGTGCGCGTCTTATGGAGCGAATGCAGGCTTCGCAGCTATCCTAGAAGCCAGAACAGCAAGAGGGATCGCTGCTTTGACTGTGCAGCGATCCCTCTTGCTGTTCTGGCTTCTGAGATTCAGAATACCGTATAAGACGCACCAGACCACAAGATGCACCTAGTTTTTGGAGGAGGAAAACAAGGAAAAAAATATTCTGAATCTCAGAAGCCAGAACAGCAAGAGGGATCGCTGCGCAGTGAAAGCAGCAATCCCTCTTGCTGTTCCAGCTTCTGGGATAGCTGCGCAGCCTGCATTCCCTCCATAAGACGCACACACATTTCCCCTTACTTTTTAGGAGGGAAAAAGTGAGTCTTATAGAGCCAAAAATACGGTATTTTTTTTCTTGTTTTCCTCCTCCAAAAACTAGGTGCATCTTGTGGTCTGGTACGTCTTATAGAGCAAAAAATACGGTACATTTATATACCAAGGATCTCAAGGTGGTGTACATTATTCTCCTATCTATTTCATCCTCACAACAACCCTGTGAGGTAGGCGAGTCTAAGAGATGGCGATTGGCCCTAGGTCACCCAATGAGCTTCTTGGCTACGTGGGAATCCTCCCAAGGTCATAGTCCAGCACTCTAACCATTACACCACACTGACAATACTGAGCTAGATCAGGCATAGGCAAACTCAGCCCTCCAGATCTTTGGGAGTACAACTCCCATCATCCCAAACCACTGGTCCTGTTAGCTAGGAATGATGGGAGTTGTAGGCCCAAAACATCTGGAGGGCCAAGTTTGCCTACGCCTGAGCTAGATGGACCAAAATCTGAGTCAGTATAGGGTAGTTCTTATGTTCCTAAGAATTTCTCCTTTTAAGGGTGGAACAAATGCCACCCTGGGAGAGGTGGTTCTGCTGCTTTTGTTTTGTTAAGTTTTAGGTTGCTGGTGAAGACTTTGATTTCATTTGCTGTTTTACTGCTCCTCTATGCTTTAAGACTTATTTTTAAAAAATGCCTTCCTTTGCTTCTTTTTGAGATTTCCAACCTTGTTTTCAATGAATGCCGCCTTGGAATTTTCTAACTTTAAAGTTCCAAAGCAGGTTTCTAAGTCTGCATAATTACGCAGACTGTTGTTCTCTACAGAGAGGGCTTGTGGCTCCTCCCGATGTCGGGAAACTGAGGCTCACATCGGAGCAGAGCAAAAGTGCGTCTCAATCCAACCTGTCCGAGGTCGTTCTGAATATCCAGGTAATCCGTCCCTTGGGTGTACTGCAGGATGGAATCCAGAAAGGCCTCGTGCTCATGGATGACGGCCAAGTGGAGAGCTCTGGAAACAACAGGAAATAACAGAGGCTGCTGAGAGGGGCAAAAGTCTCTTATTGCTTAGGGAAAAAAACACAACATTTTCCAACACAGATGGGGAATACAAAACAAGGAGACCTCAAGCGGCTGCGGCCTTCCATCATTTTGTGTCCAGAGTTTTCAAAAAGAGGACTGTATTAGAACAAACTGTTCTCCAACTCAGAAGATGTTTAGAAACTTAAAAAATAAATAAACTGCAGCTCTGCCCTACAGGTTGTTGCTTGAATTAAGGCCAAATGTGTGCATAGGATTAGTATCTGAGTTCTCACTTGTGTTGTTTTAGAAATAGGCAGAGTATCGCCAACAGAACAGACAAGCTCATAAAAGGGCACTTTGCAGGGTTAACCCCCCCAAAAAAAAACCCCAGAAGAGGACATAGTAGTTACTGGCTTGCATGGGATCTGATCAGGCTTAGTCAAGTCTTTGAAATATTTTGAGATTTAAATAAGCCCACAAAAAGTAGTAGTCAACTAATTAGTTTACAGTGGTACCTCTGGTTACGTACTTAATTCGTTCCGGAGGTCCGTTCTTAACCTGAAACTGTTCTTAACCTGAAGCACCACTTTAGCTAATGGGGCCTCCCACTGCTGCTGCGCCGTCACTGCACGATTTCTGTTCTCATCCTGAAGCAAAGTTCTCTACCCGAGGTAATATTTCTGGGTTAGTGGAGTCCGTTCTGGGTTAGTGGAGTATGTAACCTGAAGCGTATGTAACCCGAGGTACCACAGTACTATCCAGTTCTGAGTCAGCTGATTAGTTTACTATCCAGTTCTGAGTCACCTGCTTTCATGCTGGCTGCAGAAGGAAAAAAGCCCCCTCCTCTGTGACCAGCTTGCAAAATGAAATACCAGCCACTTAGCAGCCTGGTAAAAAAGAAAACACTCCTCTCTTTTTCCAAACACGCTGTGGGGAGGAGGCAGAGCTTATTCCAAAGTAAGTGCGGAAACCCAGCGAGCAGACAGTGACAGAATGGAGAGAGAGACCATTCCTCCACCAGCCCATCCATTCACCTGCACAGAATTCCTAGTCACCTGATTAGGTGTACCAGGTGTGTTTTTATATAAAAAGCTGTTCTAGCCTACCAGCGCAGAGCTTATGTTTCAAGATGCCCCGACATCTCTGTGCAAATGCAAAAGCGGCTAGAAACGATCTGGTGAAGGAATCGATCACAGCGGATAGTTCCCGTCAGCGGAGGAAAAAAGAGCAGGTCAGAAGGCAGCTCCTGAACTGCAACAGCTGGAAGAAGCCTCATCAGCCACCGGTGCCTGTAGCAGTGGTCGGAACTGGCGGCCACTACAGGCACAGGGAGGCTCCTGAGCAAAAAACCCCGAAATCCTCATTCATGAGCAGGCAGATTGAAACCAGCATGCCCAGGCTCAGCAGAGTTTGGTGCTCAGGTACATCCACCGCGGACCCAAGGCAGACGGGGAAACTATGCAGCTCCGTCCCCCTATTATGAGAAAGACTTCTGATGCCGGTTTCCTTCTGACACAGTACAGTGGTACCTCGGGTTAAGTACTTAATTCGTTCCGGAGATCAGTTCTTAACCTGAAACTGTCCTTAACCTGAAGAACCACTTTAGCTAATGGGGCCTCCTGCTACTGCCACACCGCCGCTGCACAATTTCTGTTCTCATCCTGAAGCAAAGTTCTCAACCCGAGGTAATATTTCTGGGTTAGTGGAGTGTGTAACCTGAAGCGTATGTAACCTGAGATACCACTGTACCTATATCTATCTACAGTGGTACCTCGGGTTAAGAACTTAATTCGTTCCGGGGGTCTGTTCTTAACCTGAAACTGTTCTTAACCTGAAGCACCAATTTAGCTAATGGGGTCTCCCACTGCTGCTGCGCCGTCACTGCATGATTTCTGTTCTCATCCTGAAGCAAAGTTCTCTACCCGAGGTAATATTTCTGGGTTAGCGTACTCTGTAACCTGAAGCGTATGTAACCTGACGTGTATGTAACCCGAGGTACCACTGTACCTATATCTATCTACAGTGGTACCTCGGGTTAAGAACATAATTCGCTAATGGGGCCTCCTGCTGCCGCTGCTGCACGATTTCTGTTCTCATCCTGAAGCAAAGTTCTGAACCCGAGGTCCTATTTCTGGGTTAGCGGAGCCTGTAACCTGAAGCGTCTGTAACCTGAAGCGTCTGTAACCCGAGGTACCACTGTACGTACGTGTCCCCGTCCTCGGTGACGAAGCCCAGCACGTGGTGCAGCCAGGCCTCGGGGGCCACCACCGCCGAGGCCCCGTTCTCGAGGCGCACGGCCCCCACGCCGTCCACGATGGCGCCCACGTCCTCGTCCCCCCTCAGGGAGTCCCCGAGGGCAGAGTCCAGCCGCTCCAGGTCATCCTCCTCTTCCTCCAAGAGCGCCTTCTGAGGGCCAGTGGGGCCCGAGGGGCCGGGGTCAGGGGTCAGGGCCCGGCGCCCAGGCCCCTCCTCCCCCTCGCCAGGGCCCACCAGGCCCGCGTCTCCCTGGATCTGGCCCAGCTGGGCCTCGCTGAGGGAGCCCAGGCCGCTGTCGCACCAGTCGTCGCCTTCCACCCGCTTGGGCTCCCGCGGGCCGCCCTGAGCAGCAGCTTCGGAGGCCATGGCGGGGGAGAGAGCCTACAGGAAAGGCCTGGAGGGCCGCAGGGCCATAGGGAAAGTCCGGGCAGAGCGACCCGCTGCCCCGCCGTCGCTCCTGCCTCACAGGGGGGATTTCAGCGGCCGGGGGAATCCCCAGACTGGCGTCCGGTCGGCGCAGTCGCGCAGAGGCATGCCGGGAGCCGTAGTTCTTTCCCCTTTCCCGCGAAGCATGCCGGGAGCTGTGGTCCCGGGCCTCTCAGCATCCGGGTCCCCCGTCCCACTTCAAAGCACCATCTTGGCTCTCTCGCAAGGCACGTCGGGAGCGGTAGTCCCCACGGGCAGTTTCTCTTTCTCCCCTTTGTTTTTAGCCACCTATTCTTCACACTAGGACGCTACTTGAAGTTTGAAGACGCAAAAAAAGCAGTTTGAAGACGCAAAAAAAAATAAAAATCCCCCCCTCAGCGACCCATTTTTAACGTTACTTGCCGGCGCCGCAAGGCATGCCGGGATTCCCGCCTCTCGCTCCTCGGCGGCGACGGTTGAAAACAACACCAACCGCCCTTTCCCGGTGCATGCTGGGAGCCTGGCTGGCGATTGGCTGCCGCGCCGCGGTGCCTCCTGGGGGTTGAAGTTCTCCTGTCAGGAGACCCGACAGCGGGTCCCACCTCTCGCTCCTCGGCGGCGACGGGTTGAAAACAGTACCACCGCCAACCGCCCTTTCCCGGTGCATGCTGGGAGCCTGGCCGGCGATTGGCTGCCGCGCCGCGGTGCCTCCTGGGGGTTGAAGTTCTCCTGTCAGGGGACCCGACAGCGGCTCCATGGACAGCCGGGAAGGTAGCCTGTTGTGAGGCGGTTTGTTGTGGGGCGGGAGACGGAGCCCCGCAGCGCTGAAGTAACCGCCGCCGCCGCCTCCTCCTCACACTCCCCCTTTGTTGTGTCTTTTCCTGTCACAGAGCCCGGAGCCGCCTCCGCTGCCGCCGGGGAGGACGAGGAAGAGGCCGAGGCCCAGAAGGGCCCTGCCTCGTCGGTGAGAAGCTGGCAAAGGAAAAGGGAATTGGGGGGGGGGGGGGGGGGGGGTCCCTCTCTCGTATCTCCCATGGGGGGTGGTTTTTTTGGGGGGGAGGTCTGGTCTGACTCCTCCCCCTGGGCCCGCCAGGCAGAAGTTCAACAGGAAAAGCATGAGCCAGCAGTGTGACGCGGCAGCTAAAAAAGCCAATGCAGTTCTGGGCTGCATCATTAGGAGTATAGCATCTAGATCAAGGGAAGTAATAGTGCCACTGCATTCTGCTCTGGTCAGACCTCACCTGGAGTACTGTGTCCAGTTCTGGGCACCAGAACAGTTCTGGGCACTGGGTGGCGCTGTGGGTTAAAGCCTCAGCGCCTAGGGCTTGCCGATCGAAAAGTCGGCGGTTCGAATCCCCGCGGCGGGGTGCGCTCCCGTTGCTCGGTCCCAGCGCCTGCCAACCTAGCAGTTCGAAAGCACCCCCGGGTGCAAGTAGATAAATAGGGACCGCTTACTAGCGGGAAGGTAAACGGCGTTTCCGTGTGCGGCTCTGGCTCGCCAGAGCAGCGATGTCACGCTGGCCATGTGACCCGGAAGTGTCTCCGGACAGCGCTGGCCCCCGGCCTATAGAGTGAGATGGGCGCACCAACCCCAGAGTCTGTCAAGACTGGCCCGTACGGGCAGGGGTACCTTTACCTTTACCTTATTCTGCTCTGGTCAGACCTCACCTGGAGTACTGTGTCCTGTTCTG
>JAXCMG010000044.1:5068675-5098923 GCA_034642415.1 Podarcis siculus | reverse complement strand
TGCCCTCCTCTGGACACGTTCCAGTTTGTCAGTGTCCTTCTTGAAGCAGACCAAAGCACCACGAAGTAAGCAGATCTGTGTGGGACCCCAGGAGGCCAGATCTGGAGATACAGATAGGTATGTTTTGGAATGCTGTGGGGTTGGGAAAACAGAAATCTGGTTGGAAGTTGTTGGGTCCGGACACTTGAGAAACAAGAACGGCTTTCCGGAACTGTTGCGGAGAGAATTTTGAGCAAATGTTTATGCAACAGCAAACGGAGTTGGTAAACTGCAAAGGTGGCGGAATTTCTACCTGTGCTTTGGTTTCCTTTCCACCCCCTCCTCCTCCTCACCCGTTCCCAGGTGTTTACAACTCCACTTGCTGATCTTAATCACCTTCCTGTGCCCTCCATCCTTCCTCTTCGTATGACAAGAACAAGGTGCCTCTCCCCGCCCCTGAAAAAGGCTAAGAAGCCGCTGTTTTGTTTTATCAGCATTTAGCACTTTCAGATACAGTGGTACCTTGGTTTACAACCATAATCCGTTCTGGAGGTCCAGTTGCAAACGAAAACAGGTTGTAACCTGAGGCACGCTGTGGCGATCACACAGAGTCCCCGGACGTTTGACGGTCTATTGATCCCTGTGCCACCACTGTGATTGCTTTCTTTGCTGCCACCACCCCGTATCTCACGGGGACACACGGAGTCCAGACAGTTGTTAACATTAACAAATAATCAAGTTTATTTTTATAAGCATGAACAAGTTTATGGTTTCAGTTAATTTTTCTTGTCAGTTTCTTAATCTTAGTTCCTTAACTGTCCTTTACGTGCCTAACAACTTCAAACTGATCATCTCAACTATCTATCTGACTCCACCTAACAATTCCTCTCACTCTCTCACAACACAACTCGACCAACCCACAGACTTAATCATAGAATCATAGAATCATGGAGTTGGAAGAGACCACAAGGGCCATCGAGTCCAACCCCCTGCCAAGCAGGAAACACCATCAGAGCACTCCTGACATATGGTTGTCAAGCCTCTGCTTAAAGACCTCCAAAGAAGGAGACTCCACCACACTCCCTCTTCCTTCTCCAACTCCCAACTCTCAACTGACTCCTTAACAACACTAACTCTCACTCCTCCCCTTGGGTACCCATTGGCCAGTCACATCACACTCATTTAACCCTTTCCTTATGACCCACCTAGGAGGCAAACGCCACATGCACTTTCGCCAATGGGGCCTCCAAAAAAGGGGGGGTTGTAATCCCAAAAAAGGGACACACACTTCCGAGTTTGACATGGTAATCCAAAATGGTTGTAATCCAAAATGGTTGCAAACCAAAGTACCAGTGTATAAGCAGCTTCCCAAAGCAGTTTATAGAAAATTTTTAACGTGAGTACCATTAATTAAGGGAACATAGGAAACTTCCTTGTACAGAGTCCACCTGGCTTCCTACTGAGCTACGACGCTTCCCCAATCGCACTTTCATGTCGTAGAACAGAAGCCCGCAATTGAAATCAATACAAATCGATCCATTTTGAAAGTTGGATGAAACCGTATTCGGACGTGGCCTTTGTGGGCTTGGATTCTTTTAGGTTTAATGTGGAAGGCATGGGGGCGTTGCTCCTGGCGGTTGCAAGTTGCCCACGACTCACTTCCATAAAGCGGTGTGCTCAACACACCAGCCTGGTAGACCTTCATCTCTGGGTCGGATGTTAGCATCACATTCTTCTATACCCTTTTGTGAGAGGTGAGCCACGACCGTAGCTGCATTTGTCCAGCTCTGGATCAATGGGGAGGTTGCTGGTTATGGTGGAACCCAGGCAGACAAAATCATCTCAAGTGTGTGATCACCAATGCTGATGTTTGCAGCATGGTGACGCCCTGACCCAGGTTGTTGGTCTTCGTCAGGTGATGGTAATGCTGAACTCCCCGCAGGCAAAATGACTGATGAGCTTCTGTAGAGCTTCCTCAGAGTTCGCTGCCAACGTTGCATCATCTGCAAATAACATCTCTAGGAAGAGGACATGCCGCCCTTTTGTCTTGGTGCAGAGACGTGCCAGATCAGACGACCTGGGTGTGTAGCGTCAATAGGGGGGGAAATGTTTTTAATCTCCTGCCTCTAAATTGCTTCATGCAATTTAAAAAAAAGAAAGAAAGCCTTTCAAACCTGAAACTCAAGTTACTGAATCTGTAGGCAGTCACCCTGGTGCTTGGAACCTGGAACGTGCACCTCTGTATGCCCCATTTTTGCTTTCGCATTTGCACGCTTTTTTCTTTTGAAGTGAACAATCAGTCCCCGAGACCACGTGAAGGCAGCTGACGGAGGTGTAAACCACATCCCTGCCTTTTGTCTCCTAGGCCTGCAGTCCTCCATCGCTCGCTGCCTGCCTACGTTCCTCGTCTGCCCTCTTGTTGCTCCTCCTGAGGCCCAGTGCACAGGGAACCTAAGACTGCCACCCATCACTGCAAGGTAAGGTCTGCTTTGTGTGTGTTCCCCCTCTTCATGTCTTGTGCTGCACCCACCGGGTGCGTCAGTGACCTTTTAGCTGAGCTGCAAACTTCAAATTCCCAAACTGGGAGGAGACATGTGGCGAAGAGAGATGTGTTGATGCTTAGGAGCCGTGAGAATGAAATCAAACATCCACATGCAGGGATAGTCTACCTCTGGGTACTGCTGCTGTGACCAAGGAGAGAGGAGGGCCAGTTCTTTCAGACCTGGGAGGTAGTAGACCTGGAGATCTTTAGACAGGGGCTGGATGGTTATCTGTCATTGCACTGCAGACTGGAGCTAGATCATAAGGCCTCCGAGAGCCATCCCAATTCCTAGGAATCTATTCCCTGGTTGTGAGCTTCTCTGATAAGTCTTAGCCGCTCTGTCCCGGGTCAACAATTGTCTAGTTGTGTTTTTCCTCTGTAGCGAGGGAAAGGCCCTCTGAAAACTCAAACCTCGAATCTGGAGAGTGCCGTCAGGCAAGAATGCTTGCAACTCGGGTGCAGCACACAGTTCCCCAAGTGCAATCTACTATCTCGAAGCCTGGCGTCAGCAGTAGGCAGGGTTGGGCATTTGCCTGGGCCCAGAGAAGCCGCCATGTTCCATGTTACTGTAAACACGTGGCTTGCCACCTGCTGCTGCGCACATTAAAACTTAGAATCTTTGGAGTGAACTTTATGGAAGTTCATAAACGCTTGAGATGGAAGATGCAGCGTGGAACCGTCTGCCCACATATCGGAAGCTCCTTCCCTTAAGGATATTTTGAGGCTGGCTGTAAGTAACGTTAGCCTTTTATAGGAACATAGGAAACTGCCTTATACTGAAGAGGTCTCACTTCCAGAGCAGCCGCCGAGACCATATAACACCGGTCTTGAAAGACCCACATTGGCTCCCAATACGTTTCCGAGCACAATTCAAAGTGCTGGTGCTGACCTTTAAAGCCCTAAACGGCCTTGGTCCAGTATACCTGAAGGAGCGTCTCCACCCCCATCATTCTACCTGGACACTGAGGTCCAGTGCCGAGGGCCTTCTGGCAGTTCCCTCGCTGCAAGAAGCCAAGTTACAGGGAACCAGGCAGAGGGCCTTCTCGGTGGTGGCGCCCTCCCTGTGGAACGCCCTCCCACCAGATGTCAAAGAGAACAACAACTACCAGACTTTCAGAAGACATCTGAAGGCAGCCCTGTTAAGGGAGGCTTTTAATGTTTGATGTAGTACAGTATTTTAATATTTTTTTTGGAAGCCGCCCAGAGTGGCTGGGGAAGCCCAGCCAGATGGGTGGGGTATAAATAATAAATTATTATTATTATTATTATTATTATTATTATTATTATTATTATTTACCCCTTTTATTGTGCATCCATGATTATTGATGCTATTGGGGTGGGAATCCCACCTTCAACATTATTCGTGCCTCCAAACATTTTGGGGGCACTCCCACTGCCTCATGCCCACTCGGTGCATATCCCATAGCTTCCTGCCGAAACTCCGCAACGTCTTACACCGCAAATGTTCCAGTTTATTTTTCTCCTGCTTTCGTTGTGCTATGGCCTCTCCGGACAGCAATAATGTGGCCGCATCCCAGAACGAACTCAGAACCGCCCGCCCACCCCCAGTGTCCCTATTTTCCAGGGACAGTCTTGGATTTACAGAAGCCGTCCTGGCTCTCTGTCTCTAGAGTCTCCAGCTATAATCCTTGTGGGCTATTTAATTGTAATTTCCATAACAAAGGAGACTCTTCAATAGGGTGGTGAGGGTGAAGGCAGCCTCCCTCCCCCCCCATTCTTTAGGACTCTATTCACCATCTCTCGCCATAAAGGAGATTGTCTCCATTCAGCACCCTTTAAAAAAAACTACAATTCCCATGATTCTTTTTCTAAGGGTGGGGGAAATGTGCTTTAAATGTATGGTCCAGCCTATACCAAATTACATTTTGTTGATCATTCTTTGTTTCATCCCATACTTTTCGGTGCATTTACTCTTCACTTTCCAAATCATAAAAGTTTTTGGTTTTTTTTTAAAGCGGGTTTGTTGCTCCTTCGGTAACATATGCTCCAGGTTACAGACTCCGCCAACCCAGAAATAGTACTTCGGGTTAAGAACTTTGCTTCAGGATGAGAACAGAAATCGTGCAGCGGTGGCGCAGCGGCAGCAGGAGGCCCCATTAGCTAAAGTGGTGCTTCAGGTTAAGAACAGTTTCAGGTTAAGAACAGACCTCCGGAACGAATTAAGTTCTTAACCCGAGGTGCCACTGTAGTATATTCCCCCCTGCAAGATACCTTTATCTCTCCCAGTACATACATTCCTAAGGAAGTCGCCATGATGCAGTTTGTGTGGCTGCCAGCAGATGGTGCTGTGAACTGCAATGTGATGACAAGCTGGGCTATCAGAGGGCAAGGAGAAGGGAAACAGAGATAGGACAGGCAGCCCAGGCCAGTGAGTGGACGATTCGTGAGGTCAAAGTGGAGAGGGTGGCTTTTGGCACCTTCGGCTCTCCTTCATTGCAGGGGGGTTGGCCTAGATGGCTCCCTTCCAGCTCTGCAGTTTTATGGTTCTATGTGAGTGGCTTTGGCAAGGGGGTGGGGGTGGCAAGCAAAGCGGGCAGGGCACATCCCATAGCAAATTTAAATTTTCTTACGTGAGCTAGAATTGATCCACTGAATTACTTACCGGGCTTCAACTGGAACCATAGGAACCTGCCTTTCTACCAAGCTCAGACCTTTAGTACAGTCAACTCTGACTGGCAGTAGCTCTGCAGGGTTTGGGGATGGACTCTTTTCCCAACCTTCCTTGGAGATGCTGCCAGAGCGGGTTGAACCCAGGACCTTCTGCATGCAAACAATAAAATTATTATTAAAAATGTTATTATTCAAGCAGGTGGTCTTCCACTGAGCTGCGATCCCTGCGTGCATGAGTGTTTCGTGGCAAGCACTGAGTGCTGTCCAAACTGTAAGCTGATGTGTCGTTTCACATGCCTGGAGCAAAATGGATCTTGGAGGTCCCACTCACAGCCTCTTGCCCCCAAACCCATGAAAACCTGGAGCTCTGCATCTCTTACAGATGTAGGACATAATATAATGTTTGAGGATTGGGAAAGATTGTGGAAGAAAGGGGTTAAGTTCACTGCATGTACTGTGTTAAAGGAAAATATAATGAAAATGATGTATAGATGGTATTTGACTCCTGTTAAATTAGCAAAGATACCCGTATTTTTTGCTATATAAGACTCACTTTTTCCCTCCTAAAAAGTAAGGGGAAATGTGTGTGCGTCTTATGGAGCGAATGCAGGCTGCACAGCTATCCCAGAAGCCAGAACAGCAAGAGGGATTGCTGCTTTCACTGCGCAGCGATCCCTCTTGCTGTTCTGGCTTCTGAGATTCAGAATATTTTTTTTCTTGTTTTCCTCCTCCAAAAACTAGGTGCGTCTTGTGGTCTGGTGCGTCTTATAGAGCGAAAAATACGGTATATCATAACTGTGATAATCTATATTGGAAATGCAAAGAAAAGGAAGGAACTTTTTACCACATATGTTGGACCTGCCTCAAGGTGAAAGACTTCTGGGAAAAGATTTATAATGAATTGGAAAAAAATGTTGAAATATACATTTATAAAGAAACCAGAGGCCTTTCTTCTTGGAATAATTGGTTTGGAATTGCCCAAGAAAGATGTTACCGGTAAATTATTTTTGTAAGCCACAACTGCTGCTCGAATTTTACTAGCTAAAAAGTGGAAAACGCAAGAATTACCAACTGTGGAAGAATGGCAGATGAAGATGATGGATTTTTCTGAGCTAGCCGACCTAAGCGGAAGAGTCCGTGGCCAGAAGGAGGAGGAGTATTAGGAAGAATGGACAAAATTTAATGATTATTTAGTTAAGTTAAACTAATCGGAAATAGCTTGCAGGTATTTGATTGGCTTAGGATTTTATATAAGTTAAGTGATGAATTAATATGTTTAATCTCGAATTGAAATGATATAAGGATGTTAATTGTTTAAGTTAAGTTTATAAGAACTCTGATTTGGAAAACCGTTAAAAGGATGTGCATTGAAATTCAACCAAGGGAAGCGAGGAAGTCACTTAACAATGTTAATAAGTGTTTGTTTGTTTGTTTATAATTTTGTGACAATCAATTAAAAAAATTTGAAGAAAAAAAATGAAAACCTGGAGCTCTGATTCATCCACCCAACTTTTTCCCTTCCACCTCCAGGAACGCGTCTGGAAGCCAAACAGAAACCCTAGAAAGCCTTTGGCAATGTGGGATTTGTGAGGACCCGTTAACCGTGGGCGCAAAAGATGTCTGAGCCCATCCTTGGTGCCAGCAGCAGCCTGGTGGAAAAGGACCCTGGGTAAGCAAGCCTTCGTAATAGCTCAGTCGGCAGAGTGCGAGACTCTTAATCTCAGGGTTGTGGGTTTGAGCCCCAGACATAGCTGTCAACCGTCCCTTATTTGGCGGGAAAGTCCCTTATCCCAGTGCCGTGTCCCGCTGCTGTCCCTTATTGATGATGTCCCTTAAATTTCCCGGGTTTCAAAGGAAGCAGCTCCTCTCCCTCCCTCCCTCCCTCCCTCCCTGCCAGCCAGGGAGGAGGGAGGCTCCAACTGTGTTGCTTGGCTGCGTTGCTCACGCAATAAGGAGTCTAAGAACGACTGGGGGGTGGAGCTTGCATGCCTTGTGCCAATCAAATCGGCCACGTTGCCTGGGGACTCGCCTTTGCTCAGCGCTTCCCAGCGGAGAGGTGACGGTGGTTTTGCTTGCTGCATCCCCTTTGCCGGGTTGCTGCGCTGTGGGAACCACCGCTTGAGGCTTCGTTTGGCTGCTGGCTGGGCTTTCTGCCTTTGGCTCGTAGGGGCTCAAAAGTTGAACATACCTGTGCTTGGAAAATCCCTTATATTGGCTGCTGATCCCTTATTTTCAAGGCTGCTGGTCCCTTATTTTCAAATCTGTAAGTTGACAACTATGGCCCCGGACTGGGCAAAAGATTCCTGCATCGGACTGGATCATTGTTTCCCTAACTTGGATCTCCAGCTGTTTTTGGACTACAGTTCCCACGATCCCTCACCACTGGTCCTGCTAGTTAGGGATGATGGGAGCTGTAGTCCATAAACAGCTGGACACCCAAGTTTGGGAAACACTGGACTAGATGGTTCTCGCGGTCTCTTCCAACTCTGCAGTTCTAAGGTTCTATGATCTCTGTGTGACGGACGGAATAGATCTGCCAGCCTCACTGCGGGCCAACCTAGCACCTTCCAGATGCTGTTGGACTATCATTCCCATCATCCCCAGCCAGCACAGCATGATGGGACTTGAAGTCCCACAACATCTGGAGGTGCCAGGGACTGGCAGGATGCTGATCAGCCGCCGGGGGGGGGGTTGAGGAAACGGGGCTGGAGTCTGACTTGTGGGGAGCAGTGATTTGTGGGGAACTGTACCAGCCAGAAGTACCAGACCATAAAGAAGGCTGATCGCCGAATAATTGATGCTTTTGAATTCTGGTGCTGGAGGAGACTCTTGAGAGTCCCATGGACTGCAAGAAGATCAGACCTCTCCATTCTGAAGGAAATCAGCCCTGAGTGCTCACTGGAAGGACAGATCCTGAAGCTGAGGCACCAATACTTTGGCCACCTCATGAGAAGAGAAGACTCCCTGGAAAAGACCCTGATGTTGGGAAAGATGGAGGGCACAAGGAGAAGGGGACGACAGAGGACGAGATGGTGGGACAGTGTTCTCGAAGCTACCAGCATGAGTCTGACCAAACTGCGGGAGGCAGTGGAAGACAGGAGTGCCTGGCGTGCTCTGGTCCAGGGGGTCACGAAGAGTTGGACACGACTAAACGACTAAACAACAACAACAGTACCAGCCAGGAGGCAAGAGATGGAGGCAGGGGAAGCTCCAGAGCTGTTTCTGCAGGCCAGGGCGGGCGAGAGACCTTCCTCCTGTTAACTCTTTCCCCACCTCCAATGCCAAGAGTGATAGACTCGTAATCTGGGGAACCGGGTTCGCGTCTCCGCTCCTCCACATGCAGCTGCTGGGTGACCTTGGGCTAGTCAAACTTCTTTGAAGTCTCTCAGCCCCACTCACCTCACAGAGTGTTTGTTGTGGGGGAGGAAGGGAAAGGAGAATGTGAGCCACTTTGAGACTCCTTTGGGTAGTGATAAAGCGGGATATCAAATCCAAACTCTTCTTCTTCTTCTTATACAGCCCACGGCACACCCTGGTGAACGGAAAGTGTGAGAGCCCCATCACACTTTTGGACCGGCTCTCTGCAACCAGAAGCATTTGGGAGATTCTTGAGAGCCAACCAGAACAAGCCAAGGAGTTGCTGTCAGTACACCCACCTGGGGTAAGCGGCCAGCAAATTTTATTTTTTTAATGGGATGAGTCCAGTGTGGGCAGGTGTATGGGGTGTTAGGGGAGGGGTAGCACCTCTGGCGGGAGACACATCATGCTCCTTCTGGGGTAGTTTGTCCACCTTGGGTCCCTATCCTGCACTCAGCTCTCACCTGGGGCTCCCAGAAGCTGTCAGCATGCAACAGCGGCAACACCCTGGAAACGGCTTCAACCAACCAGCTAAACCAGGTGAGGGTGGCCGATGGATCTCAAACCCTCAGTGACTTACTGAGTTGAGAAATAAGACTAAGAGCACATATTGATATAGGAATGTATTATATAACATGTAAAGAAATATATAATAATAAGAGTACATTCATTTGTAAAAAAGGAATATACAACAGGAAAGACAGGAAATCTAGTGTGTTTGTGTTGGTATGTATATGATTTTTGGAAAAATTTGTGGGGGTTTTTATTTGTTCTTTCTTTCTTTTTTTGTTTGTTTCATTTTCTTTTTAGGTATATAAAATCTGTATATACTTTTTGTATACACGTTGGAAATTATATTATAGTAAGTCCTGTAATGTAATATGACAATGTTTACCGATGTAATATAAGAATGTTAATAAATAAATAAAACGAAGGGGGGAAAACCCTCAGTGAGTTAGGGACTTCCCCTGCATGCGAAGACAGGCTCTGGTGGGTTGAGCAGGCAAGACCAAGAGCGGGTCCAATGGTCAAGAAGGGCGGTTTCTGCCCATGCTATAGAGGGAAGTGAGGGGCAGAAGGGGCTCATCAACCTGGGAAGGTAGCCCATCTAGGAGAAGGGAAGCTCTGATCCTCAACCTCTGCTTCCTTGTGGGATATCTTCAGGAGAAGAAAAAGTTCAGGAGTACCTAATAGGCCTAGGATTAAATTAGGATTTAAAAATAAGTGGGATTGACAACGGCAAGAAAAGTGAATAAAATAGATTATAACCGGAAATATTTTTGGTTGATAATGATATTGGAAAGCTGTACCATACAGATACAAGGAAATTCAGAAGGGAAGTCAATAATATGTTTATAAGACTGGACTTTTAAAAGAATTAAGTTTGTTTTCATTGTTTATTTGTTTATTTTTTGATGCACTCTTTCTTTTTCGTTTTTCGTTTTTGTTTGTGATTTTGTTACGTGATATTTGTTATAATTGTGGAAAACCTAATAAAATTTTATATATATATATATATATATATATAAAGTTCAGGAGCAAACCCTGCACAAATCCAGAGCAGGACCTAAGACTGTTGGGTGGTCCCTTGTACGCCTCCTTCCAGTGTTGTAACTCCCAACAGAAGCAATAGAAGGACTGAAACCAAGGATAAAGGACTTCATGGATAAAGGGATCCTTGTGTCCTGTGCCAGCCCATGTAATTCTCCCCTTCTTCCTGTCAAGAAACCCGACCCTCCAGGGACACCCATCAAATACCGTCTCGTGCTAGACTTGCGCATCATAAATAACTTTGTCATCCCAAGACAGGCCATCACAGCCAATCCAAACACCGTATGAACAGCTATCCCTCCCGATAGCACACATTTCAGTGTCGTGGACCTCTGCTCTGCATTCTTCTCCATAAGAGTACATGAGGAAAGCTCCTTTTTGCATTTACATGGGAAAGCAGTCAATTAACGTGGACTAGATTGCCCCAATTGTCAGGGGGATGCGGGTGGCGCTGTGGGTTAAACCACAGAGCCTAGGACTTGCTGATCAGAAGGTCGGCGGTTCGAATCCCCGCCACAGGGGTGAGCTCCCATTCCTCGGTCCCTGCTCCTGCCCACCTAGCTGTTCGAAAGCACGTAAAAGTGCAAGTAGATAAATAGGTACCACTCTGGTGGGAACCGTGCGCTGCTCTGGTTCGCCAGAAGCGGCTTAGTCATGCTGGCTGCGTGACCCGGAAGCTGTACGCCGGCTCCCTCGGCCAATAAAGCAAGATGAGCACCACAACCCCAGAGTTGGTCATGACTGGACCTAATGGTCAGGGGTCCCTTTACCTTTAGATTGCCCCAAGGCTACGTAGAAAGTACCACCAGCTTTGTGTCAGCCCTCCATAAAGATCTTACAACACCGGCAACTCCTGCAGCCAAGCCGGTGCCAAACGTCTCGCTCTGCTTCCCTTTGGACCACACCAGTGAGTTAGAGAGGGGGTTCTTGTCCTCTGGACCTCCATTCACACTGCCCAGGCTTGTGCCCTGGAGAGGTCACAGTCTGGCTTCATCCCTGGAGGCGCACTCCATTCTCTGTCAAGACAGACGGAGGCCAACAACAACAATGGAGTAAAAGACATGCCTTTCAAGAGCATCTCGTATCGGGGGCGTTCATATTTGGTTACGGGCCCTTGTATTGCGGAAGAACGATGTCAATCAACATTTGTTGGTCTCCTTCTACCGGTCAACAATAGAAAGTGTCCTTTCATACTGCATCACAGTGTGGTATGCTGGTTTGACACCAAACTGGTGGGTGTGCATCAGTAAACGAGGGGAATTAAGACTTAAGAGAGCTGAGTGGGAGGTGCTCATGTAATCTCACTGTATACAAGTTGTACAAGTGACAATTGTTGTTGTTTAGTCGTTTAGTCGTGTCCGACTCTTCGTGACCCCCTGGACCAGAGCACGCCAGGCACCTCTGTCCTCCACTACCTCCCGCAGTTTGGTCAAACTCATGCTGGTAACCTCGAAAACACTATCCAACCATCTCGTCCTCCGTCATCCCCTTCTCCTTGTGCCCTCCATCTTTCCCAACATCAGGGTCTTTTCCAGGGAGTCTTCTCTTCTCATGAGGTGGCCAAAGTACTGGAGCCTCAGCTTCACGATCTGTGCTTCCAGTGAGCACTCAGGGCTGATTTCCTTAAGAATGGATGCGTTTGATCTTCTTGCAGTCCATGGGACTCTCAAGAGTCTTCTCCAGCACCAGAATTCAAAAGCATCAATTCTTCGGCGATCAGCCTTCTTTATGGTCCAGCTCTCACTTCCATACATCACTACTGGGAAAACCATGGCTTTAACTATACGGACCTTTGTTGGCAAGGTGATGTCTCTACTTCTCAAGATGCTGTCTAGGCCTGTCATTGCCCTTCTCCCAAGAAGCAGGCGTCTTTTAATTTCGTGGCTGCTGTCACCATCTGCAGTGATCACAAGTGACAATAAAGTATTTCAATTGTGAAAGATGCCAATTGGGAAAAGTTCTACGGAAGCCCCATCTGCACTTAAAGCACGGCCATACCACTTTAAACCGTCATGGTTTCCCCAAAGAATCCTGGGGAATGTAGTTTGTTACCGCTGCTAAGAGTTGCTAGGAGGTCCCTGTTTCCCAGCCCAGAGCTACAGTCCTCAGAGTGGTCATAACAGTCAGTCCCTCCTCCCAGGGAACTCTGGGAATTGCAGCTCTCTTAACAGTCCACACTTCCCAGAATTCTGTGGGGGAAGCCATGACCCATTTCAATGACAAACCTAGACAGCATCTTAAAAAGCAGAGACACCACCTTGCCAACAAAGGTCCGTATAGTTAAAGCTATGGTTTTCCCAGTAGTGATGTATGGAAGTGAGAGCTGGACCATAAAGAAGACTGATCGCCGAAGAATGGATGCTTTTGAATTCTGGTGCTGGAGGAGACTCTTGAGAGTCCCATGGACTGCAAGAAGATCAAACCTATCCATTCTGAAGGAAATCAGCCCTGAGTGCTCACTGGAAGGACAGATCCTGAAGCTGAGGCTCCAATACTTTGGCCACCTCGTGAGAAGAGAAGACTCCCTGGAAAAGACCCTGATGTTGGGAAAGATGGAGGGCACAAGGAGAAGGGGATGACAGAGGACGAGATGGTTGGACGGTGTTCTCGAAGCTACCAGCATGAGTCTGACCAAACTGCGGGAGGCAGTGGAAGACAGGAGTGCCTGGCGTGCTCTGGTCCAGGGGGTCACGAAGAGTCAGACCCAACTAAACGACTAAACAAATGACCTATTTAAAGTGGCACGGCACCGCTTTAAACATAGAGTAGGGGGCATGGAACCCATATCACCTGGAATCTGCCAATTCCCATTGGTCCTAGCATCTTACGGTCATACTGGCTGGGGCTGATGGGAGTTGTAGTCCAAAGCACCAAGGGGGTGGTGTGCGCCAAGTTGGGGAAGGCTGCCATTGGACACTGAAGCAGCAGCAGCAGCAAAGTTGCTCCTTGTCCCCTTCTCAGTGTGTTTGCAGATGCAGTGTCACAAATGTTGCTGGTGGTTTCCTCTTTCCTGCTTAAAGCGGAAGGGAAGGAGGTGGGTCTTGCTTCACTGATTGTGCTATCCAGAGGCAAGCGGTTTTCTCATCTCCTTTCTCTCTCAATCTCTCTCCCCTCCTCCTACCCCCTTTCCTTTTCCTTCTGCGGCCAGACGTTCATTATCGCTGGAAATGCAGCTGGAGGGTCCAGGGAGCTCTTCCTACGAACAGAGGAAAACAGGAGTGATGCTGTCTGTTCTTTTTCTATCCAGGACAACGGCGCAGGTGAGTTGGTTCGGTCCCTCTGAGGGTCTTCTGTATTTGACCTGTGCTGAACCACAGATTCATTTGTTCCCAGGGTCTGGTGATTTGGGGCTATGCCTGGAGGCGGTTGGAGGATGGATGGCGGCTAACAGATTGAGGTTGAATCCTGACAAGACAGAAGTACTGTTTTGGGGGGACAGGGGGCAGGCTGGTGTGGGGGATTCCCTGGTCCTGAATGGGGTAACTGTGCCCCTGAAGGACCAGGTGTGCAGCTTGGGAGTCATTTTGGACTCACAGCTGTCCATGGAGGCGCAGATCAGTTCTGTGTCCAGGGCAGCTGTCTCCCTACCTGCCCGCGGACTGTCTCACCAGAGTGGTGCATGCTCCAGTTATCTCCCGCTTGGACTACTGCAATGTGCTCTACGTGGGGCTACCTTTGAAGGTGACTCGGAAACTGCAATTAATCCAGAATGCAGCAGCTAGACTGGTGACTGGGAGTGGCTGCCATGACCACATAACACCAGTCCTGAGAGATCTGCATTGGCTCCCAGTACATTTCCGAGCACAATTCAAAGTGTTGGTGCTGACCTTTAAAGCCCTAAACGGCCTCGGTCCTGTATACCTGAAGGAGCGTCTCCACCCCCATCGTTCAGCCCGGACACTGAGATCCAGCGCCGAGGGCCTTCTGGCGGTTCCCTCAATGCGAGAAGTGAGGTTACAGGGAACCAGGCAGAGGGCCTTCTCGGTGGTGGCGCCCACCCTGTGGAACACCCTCCCTTCAGATATGAAGGAAATAAGCAGCTATCCTATCTTTAAAAGACATCTGAAGGCAGCCCTGTTCAGGGAAGTTTTTAATATTTAATGCTGTACTGTTTTTAACACTTGATTGGGAGCTGCCCAGAGTGGCTGGGGAAATTCAGCCAGATGGGCGGGGTATAAATAATAAATTATTATTATTATTATTATTATTACTGCCTGTGTACATGGAAGCTCTACTGAACTATTGCAGCAAATAGCCACTGCTAGACCATGTGTGCTTTCCTGGGAGCCGGGCAGAGGGGGAGAAGGCTGGTTTTCAAATTATTGGCACCTGCACATTTTGCCTTCTGACCTGAGAACTGCTGCCAGCCAGTGCCAGCAATACTGAACTTGATGGACCCCAAGGCCTGACTCCTTGTAAATCATCTCCCTACGTTCCCAAGTCCTCGACCCGAGAATCGTACGTGCTTGAACCTTTGCTCCTCTCTCCCTGCTGTACCAGCATCACTGTTCCCCGCCTGGAAATCTAACCCCCCTTGCTCTAACCTTTAGACCCCACTCCCTTCCTCTAAATTAGGCCTCATCCATTATTCATCCCCGGTGGGTTTTGCAACACAATTTCCTCCTGCTTAAAAGGGGAAATAGTTTGGAGAGACTTAGGAGGGCTGGTCCTTGCAGGTTGCGGGTCTCTCATGAAATGGGGGTCTCCCTTCAGTCTTGTGGTGGGGCTAGGGGTTAACTCTCCCCCCCAGACACTTTTTGGGGGATCTCTGGCTGAGCTGCTCCTTTATCAACTGCCTCCTGAGAAATGCCACCTTCCTATTTTATGAGCCCAGCCGCAGGTGAGAAACTCTTATTGAATGTGTGGGTAGCGTTTTTCTTGCTGTTTCCAAAGAGCCCAGCATCTGTGCTTCCCTCCTACCCCTCCTTTATCCCCACAATCACCCAGTGAGGTATAATAATAATAATAATAATAATAATAATAATAATAATAATAACAATAATAATTAATTTTTTATTTATACCCCGCCCTCCCCAGCCAAGGCCGGGCTCAGGGCGGCTAACAAGCAATAATAAAAACAAGTTGAATGAATGCAACTTAAAAACAAGATTAAAATACAACAATTAAAATATTGAAACATTAAAATATTAAAAGGCAGCCTCATCACAGGAGGAGAAAGGAAAAAGAAAAAAGAAAGAGGGGGAGGGAATCAAATTGGCTCCAAGCCAAAGGCCAGGCGGAACAACTCTGTCTTACAGGCCCTGCAGAAAGAGATCAGATCCTGCAGGACCCTGGCCTCATGAGACAGAGTGTTCCACCAGGCCGGGGCCAGTGTTGAAAAGGCCCTGCCTCTGGTTGAGGCTAATCCGACTTCCTTAGGGCCCAGGACCACTAGGGTGTTGCTATTTATGGACCTTGAGGCTCTCCGTGGGGCATACCGGGAGAGCCTGTCCCGTAGGTACGAGGGTCCTAGGTAGGCTAGGTGCCCATACTGGAGTTTACTGTGTGCATTCATTCCCATTTAATTCGCACAGTCCACAGGACGTCGCCCTCAAACGACACCAATCTCCATGCTGTCTTCCTGTAAATTCAAGGTTTGTCCAATACGGGGGTAATCCAATTATCTGGGGAAAATTGGGCTGCAAGCCACATTCCACTCGAGGTCACAGGCAATTTCCGCCTGTGTTTTTGGGTGAGTGGATCGACTGTCACCTTCCGCTACTCCCCTTTCTGAGCCCATCACTTCCTCATTCTCATCATTTGTTTGCTTGCCACTATTTCTGGTGGTGTCTCTGTACATGGAGTTTTCTTGGCAGGGATACTGGAGTGGCTTGCCAGTTCCTCCTCCAGGTGGATCACGTTTGGTCCAAACTCTCCACTATGACCTGTCCATCTTGGGTGGCCCTGCATGGCATAGCTCATAGCTTCTCTGAGTTATTTGCAAGGCAGGCTGGACCTAATGGTCAGGGGTCCCTTTACCTTTAACTGTGCTTTTGCAAACTTCTTCGGTGAATTCGGGTTGTTTTTTTTTAAAGGTGGGTACACCACAGCTATCTCTGCGTATGCCATGCCGGCCATTGGGACAGCAGAATCATAGACAAATTCAAATACGTGGGGGTGTAGACAACCCCAGTCTAATTCGAATGAGGAAAATGTCTCTTAACGGCTCAAAAACACTCAAATGTGGACAAAGGACTAAGTAAGAGTCTCCAAGGTAGCTTAGAGGTAATATCCGGGGTCGACAGAGGAGGACCCTTCTCATTAAAAGAAATAATAATAACAATAATAGTAATATTAATAATTTTATTTATACCCTTCCCATCTGTGGCTGTGCCTTCTAGTACTGGAAAGATTGGGGAGTGGGGTCCCTACAAGAGGGTAAAGGTAAAGGGTAAAGGGACCCTTGACCATTAGGCCCAGTCGCGAACGACTCTGGGGTTACAGTGTTCATCTTGCTTTACTGGCCAAGGGAGCCGGCGTACAGTTTCCGGGTCATGTGGCCAGCATGACTAAGCCGCTTCTGGTGAACCAGAGCAGTGCACGGAAACGCCGTTTACCTTCCCGCCGGAGTGGTACCTATTTATCTACTTGCACTTTGACATTCTTTCGAACTGCTAGGTTGGCAGGAGCAGGGACCGAGCAATGGGAGCTCACCCCGTCGCGGGGATTCGAACCGCTGGCCTTCTGATCGGCAAGCCCTAGGCTCTGTGCTTTAACCCACAGCGCCACCCGCGTCCCCGGTACAAGAGGGTAGCATGTGTAATATAAATGCAATGACAGGGAGCCGTCTCACGCCAAGGCGGTCTGTAATCTAGTCTTCTTCTGGATGCTCGCAGCTTTCCATAAACTCTACCCCCCCCCCCCGCTCCCCGGTCTCTTCAGGATCTGTTTTTAACTGGAGATGTCGGGAATTGATCCAAGTTCTCCTGCGTGCAAATCATGCGCTTTGGTTAATGAGCTCAGTGTCCTTCCTGCGTGCACCACCACGAAATAATTCAAACTCAAACGAGAGAGAGGATGCAAGTGGCTGTTGCTAGCCGCAGGCCCCACCCCATAAGCAAAGTGCGGGTGGTTCTTCTTGGAAATGAATTTTGTTTCTTCTGCGCAGTCATGTGTTTTGCTCGGCTGATGGAAGGACAGACGAGGGGATATAGCAGAGTGCGTAGCCCTGTAGAACAGTCTCTTCAAATCTGAAGGTTCATTATTGTTCCAAGAGAGCCAGTGTGGTGTAGTGGTTAAGAGCGGTAGTCACGTAATCTGGGGAACCGGGTTCGCGTCTCCGCTCCTCCACATGCAGCTGCTGGGTGACCTTGGGCCAGTCACACTTCTCTGAAGTCTCTCAGCCCCACTCGCCTCACAGAGTGTTTGTTGTGGGGGAGGAAGGGAAAGGAGATTGTTAGCCGCTTTGAGACTCCTGAAGGGGAGTGAAAGGCGGGATATCAAATCCAAACTCTTCTTCTTCTTCTTCTTCTTAAGGGCCAGAGCAAATAACATGACCTAGTTTTGCAGCTGTGAAGCTGTATAGCCGGTGCTGTTAAGTTATGTTAATTAAGCTGTTGGGTATAGTATATAAAGAGCAGCACCTAGCTCTCTCAGTACCCTGGTGGTTGGGTCATGCTTATTGATATATTTAATGTAAAAGGAGTTTTTGTTTTTCTTATTAAAACCTCGCTAAAGTTATTTTTGCGTTCCTTGTAATGCGCGGTCTCCCCAGCAGGCTTTCTGCAGCACAACTAATCTGCAAATAGCCAACAAGATCTGGATTTGAAGATTGCTGTGTGGGTTTGATGGGGGTCACCAGTCTGGGCAGACATGAGATGTGGATGCTGTTCAAAATTTGAACGTGGTATGAATGAGCTCCAGGCTGATTGATCTACGGAGGAAGCACACCTTCCTGCTATAGACAGATCGATAAAGATTAATTTTTTTCTGATTTTAAAGCGGCATTCTTTCCTCTTTTCTTAAACCATGATAATACATTTTGGAGAACTGTGCTTTTTCATTGCACTGCTCCTCTGCCTTCCCTCACTCTCGTTCATTGGCTTGCAAACTCTTGAGATGCTTAGATCTTCTGCACGTTACAAATCCATAATGTTGTTGCGATGCTTAGGGGAAGCAAGGGGGAACTAGGGCTTCACAATGCAGAGGCCAGTGAGTTTCTAGTCCTGAGGGACACCGTGGGATCTGGTGCTTTTGTAACACAGAGGACTAGAAGGCTGGACTCGAGGATTCCATCCTTGGATTTCGTGTTTGACGTCTCCTTTGGGGTGGCCCTGGTTGGACTTCACATGCCTTAGTTAGAGCCCCTTGTGATTCATCTTGGCACTTGTAGGATCAGTCCAGAGCCAGGTAAAGGATGCCTCTAGGCATGGGCAGAGTGTAGCTTTCTCTCTGCTGCACCTGGGGTTATGGGAAGGATGACTGGTCAAGCCAGGTCTTTACTAGCAGGTCTCTATAGCTGTTCAATGACTGACCACTTTAATAGTAATACAGTGGTACCTCGGGTTAAGTAATTAATTCATTCCAGAGGTCCATTCTTAACCTGAAACTGTTCTTAACCTGAAGCACCACTTTAGCTAATGGGGCCTCCTGCTGCTGCCGGGCCGCCGGAGCACGATTTCTGTTCTCATCCTGAAGCAAAGTTCTTAACCCGAGGTACTATTTCTGGGTTAGCGGAGTCTGTAACCTGAAGTGTATGTAACCTGAAGTGTATGTAATCCGAGGTACCACTGTAATTATTATTATTATTATTATTATTATTATTATTATTATTATTTAATTTATTATTTGTACCCCACCCATCTGGCTGGGTTTCCCCAGCCACTCTGGGCAGCTTCCAACGAAGATTAAAAATACATTAAAATGTCACACATTAAAAACTTCCCTGAACAGGGCCGCCTTCAGATGTCTTCTAAATGTTGTTTATCTCTTTGACATCTGATGGGAAGGCGTTCCACAGGGCGGGTGCCACTACCGAGAAGGCCCTCTGCCTGGTTCCCTGTAGCTTTGCTTCTCGCAGTGAGTGAACCGCCAGAAGGCCCTCGGCGCTGGACCTCAGTGTCCGGGCTGAACGACGGGGGTGGAGACGCTCCTTCAGGTATACTGGGCCTTTGAGGCCATTTAGGGCTTTCAAGGTAAGCACCAACACTTTGAATTGTGCTCGGAAACGTCCTGGGAGCCAATGTAGGTCTTTCAAGACCGGTGTTATGTGGTCTCGGCGGCCGCTCCCAGTCACCAGTCTAGCTGCCGCATTCCGGATTAGTTGTAATGATTTATCTACATTGTTTTTAATGCTGCTTTATGTTTTACTTTTGCGTAACCTTCCCCCAAAGAATCCTGGGAACTGTGGCTTGCCCTTTGCAGAACTACCGCTTCCGGTGCCCTTAACAAACTTCAGTTCCCGGGGTTCTTTGGGGAGAAGTCGCATGCTTTAAATATGTGTTGACTCCATAAAAGTGTGTATTACTCGGGCTGTGAAGTTTGGCAAATAGCCGTGTTGCAAAGATTGTCCCACAAGCTCCAAATAATGAAAGTAATCAATGATAGACAGAGAAGCTTTAAATGGTTGGGGTCTCCTTGCCCCAAAAGACCTTCTGCGTGGGGAGAGGATTGAAAGGGTCAAACGAACACACACACCCAACATGTGGCCTATATTTGCACTGCCTTCTTCTGATGCTTCTCTCATTCTCACAGTGATTTCTCTGGAGGGCTCCCTGCTACATTTCAGAGACCTCTTGGAGCTGGTCTCTTTCCACCTTGTGAGCAGGTGAGTGTCTGGGGGTAGCTGCTAATGGGGAGAACTGGGGGGCGGGTTGGGTTGTCGGCTCCCCCTCTGTCCTTGCATTTGGATCTGTTGTGGCGGCACTTTCCAGGAGGCCAAAAGGGTGCAGGAACGCACTGCACGTCCTTCTCATGACTTTTGTCTCTGCTTTCAGCCGACTATTATTTATTTATTTATTTATTTATTTATTTATTTATTATTATTATTATTATTATTAATCCAATGGTACCTCGGGTTACATATGCTTCAGGTTACATACACTTCAGGTTACAGACCAGGTTACATATGCTTCAGGTTACATACGCTTCAGGTTACAGGGTTAAGTAATTAATTCGTTCTGGAGGTCTGTTCTTAACCTGAAACTGTTCTTAACCTGAAGCACCACTTTAGCTAATGGGGCCTCCTGCTGCTGCCGTGCCGCCGGAGCACAATTTCTGTTCTCATCCTGAAGCAAAGTTCTTAACCCAAGGTACTATATCTGCCCCTTCTTGACTGCCCCTTCAAATAAGGGACACTTGACAGCTATGCTTGTGATTCTGGCTGCCTCCTTTGGGAACTGGTTTTGTGAATATGCTGCATTCTGTGCTTCTAGAGACATCCTGCCCCATCTGCTGAGGATCCCAGATGCCCTTCGACTTCTACACAAGCCTGAATTAGATGCGGTTGCTGCCTTGGGCATGAGTGAGTAACAGCAGGGCAGGGGGTGGTGGTATCAATTTCTTCCTCCTCCTTGCAAGTCAAAATTCCTATCTCTTGGTGTTGTCGGAATAGGTTGGGTCAACCCAACTCTGCATCGCCTCGCTTTCTGGTCTCTAAATGCTCTCAGGCGGCGCTGCTTAGAATGTCAGTGTTTTTGGGTGGGATTCAATCCTGTACCAACAATTTGAGGTTGGGAGTTCTCGCGCAGCAAGCCAACTTCCCCCCAAAGATCAGATATTTTGCGATAAGGAAAGGGACAGGGAAATGGCACTGGAAAGTGTGGGATATAGTGCTTTGATGCAACGTCATCTAACCTCCCCACAAGCAACTAAGAAAACAAATGCTCATTAAATAGCCAACCTTGTCTGTCCTCCCCACAAAATGAATGCTCATTCAACAGCCAACAATGTCTAATCTCCCCGCAAACACATCAGGAATATTGCTCAATAAACAGTTTTTCTGTAAGTTCCCACAGTCTTTACTGGGGGGAAAATTTACAAAATGGTCTCCTCTCCAAGGCTGGCTTGCGTGTGTGTGCCTATTAGCCCTCACTCTCCTTGCTCTGGGATGAGGGTCCTATGCCTTGCTAACAAGCTGTATGAGAGTCAGAATAATAATAATAATTTATTATTTATACCCCGCCCATCTGGCTGGGCTTTCCCAGCCACTCTGGCTGGCTTCCAACAGAATATTAAAATACAATAACCTATTAAACATTAAAAGCTTCCCTAAACGGGGCTGCCTTCAGATGTCTTCTAAAAGTCTGGTAGTTGTTGTTTTCTTTGACATCTGGTGGGGGGGCGTTCCACACAGCGGGTGCCACTACCGAGAAGGCCCTCTGCCTGGTTCCCTGTAACTTGGCTTCTCACAGTAAGGGAACCACCAGAAGGCCCTCGGCGCTGGACCTCAGCGTCCGGGCAGAATGGTGGGGGTGGAGACTCTGCTTTAGATATACTGGACCGAGGCCGTTTAGGGCTTTAAAGGTCAGCACCAACACTTTGTGTTGTGCTCAGAAACGTACTGGGAGCCAGTGTAGATCTTTCAAGACAGGTGTTATATGGTCTCGGCGGCCGCTCCCAGTCCCCAGTCTCGCTGCTGCATTCTGGATTAGTTGTAGTTTCTGGGTCACCTTCAAAGGTAGCCCCACGAAGAGCACATTGCAGTAGTCCAAGCGGGAGATAACCTGAGCATGCACCACTCTGGTGAGACAGTCTGCGGGTAGATAAGGGTCTCAGCCTGCGTACCAGATGGAGCTGGTAAACAGCTGCCCTGGACACAGAATTGACCTGCGCCTCCATGGACAGCTGCGAGTCCAAAATGACTGATAGGGTCTCAGCCTGCATACCAGATGGAGCTGGTGGAGAAATCCAGGTGTCCCATCTTTTTCCAGTTTGCAATTCCATGCTGGGAAGCTGCACTTGTTTTAACAGCTCCCTGTCAGGCAGCTGTTTATTAAAGGCACAGGGAAGCCACCTGGTGGGGGGAAAAAAGAGAAAGTAACCTTCACATTCTCTCTTTGCTTCATTGTCAGAGTTCTGGACAATGCCCCTTAAACCTGACGATGGGCTGGTGTCGGCTGAAGTGGAAGAAGGGCCCATGGGTCTGGATGGAGCCCCCTCTAAATCCAGACAGGCGGTCTGTTCTGTCCGGATAACGTCCGAGGACGAAGCTCTGTGCATCATCAACCCGCTGTTCGTCTCGGTGCACAGCGATGCCAGCTGGCTTGACCTTGCGTCCAGCTTGCGCCGGTCAAGTAGTACGAGGGGCACTCTGCGGTTCCCGAACGGGCTGGGGACTCCCCAGAAGTCCGGCTCAGTAAAAGCAGCATCTAGGAAACAAGGAGCCCGTGGGAGTCTGGATCATCCAGAGTCTCCAGAAGAGGAGGAGGAGGAGATGGAGAAAGGTAAGGAGCTGCTGCTATCAAGGGCATCCACCACATTTGCAGCATGAAGACTCTGCTTCCAATTCTCCAGCTCTCCCACTGCACTCAGTGTGTAGGGAAGATGTTTGGATCTGGATTTGATATCCCGCTTTATCACTACCCGAAGGAGTCCCAAAGCGGCTAACATTCTCCTTTCCCTTCCTCCCCCACAACAAACACTCTGTGAAGTGAGTGGGGCTGAGAGACTTCAGAGAAGTGTGAATGGCCCAAGGTCACCCAGCAGCTGCATGTGGAGGAGCGGGGAAGCGAACCCGGTTCCCCAGATTACGAGTCTATCGCTCTTAACCACTACACCACACTGGATGTGTAGCCCGGTGCCAGAGCATCTTCCTTGCATGCAGAATGACCCATGTCTGGTCCCCATCTCCGGGAAGAGCTGGCAATGCTCTCTGCCTGAACCCCACTGCTCGCAGTCAGTGTGGTCAGTGTGCTGAGCTAGATGGACTGAATCAGCATCTTACCGTGTTCAGAATTATTGAGGGCAAGCTCAATAATTGGCTCAGCAGAAGACCATCTGCTTTGCATGCAGAAGGCCCCAGATTCAATCCCCAGTATCTCTGGTTAAGGCTGGGGAAATTGTCTGCCAGTGTGGTGTAGTGGTTAAGAGCAGTGGACTCGTAATCTGGGGAACTGGGTTCGCGTCTCCGCTCCTCCACATGCAGCTGCTGGGTGACCTTGGGCTGGTCACACTTCTCTGAAGTCTCTCAGCCCCACTCACCTCACAGAGTGTTTGTTGTGGGGGAGGAAGGGAAAGGAGATTGTTAGCCGCTTTGAGACTCCTTAAAGGGAGTGAAAGGCGGGATATCAAATCCAAACTCTTCTTCTTATTATCTCAGCCAGTAAGGTAGTGTGGTGTGTGTTTAAAAGAGACGGAGAGAATTTATTGATATGTATAGACTGATTTTGCAAAGTTAAGTTAAGCTAAGCAGATATATAAGATTCAATGTTTAATTACAGTGGTACCTCGGGTTAAGTACTTAATTCGTTCTGGAGGTCTGTTCTTAACCTGAAATTGTTCTTAACCTGAAGCACCACTGTAGCTAATGGGGCCTCCTGCTGCCGTTGCGCAGCCGGAGCACGATTTCTGTTCTCATCCTGAAGCAAAGTTCTTAACCCGAGGTACTATTTCTGGGTTAGCGGAGTCTGTAACCTGAAGCGTCTGTAACCTGAGGTACCACTGTATTAAGATACAAAATTACAATCTCAATAATAAAGTTACAAAATAATAACAGGGAAGTCACGCACGGGTGGAGGGAAGACACAGGGCAAGAAATAAGAAATGGATAAATGATGGCACATAACGAAATGGGAAAATGTGAATTTACGAATATAATGTACCTCAGGTTACATATGCTTCAGGTTACAGACTCCGCTAACCCAGAAATAGTACCTCAGGTTAAGAACTTTGCTTCAGGATGAGAACAGAAATCGTGCAGCAGCAGGAGGCACCATTAGCTAAAGTGGTGCTTCAGGTTAAGAACAGTTTCAGGTTAATAACGGACCTCCGGAACAAATTAAGTACTTAATCCGAGGTACCACTGTATATGTATCATTATGTAAAGATTTCATATGTGTATTGCAACATTAATAATAAATTGAAAAGCGACAGAAAAAAATGAAAGAGATGGAGAGCAAGGCAGCATCAGTGGGATCATCTTGCCTGTCTGTTTTGCGTGTAATTCCGCCTGCAGCTAAGAGGCTCCCTGATCCTGGAGGGTTACTTTTTAATTGCTGGTTAATAATAATAACTAATAATAATTTATTATTTATACCCCGCCCATCTGGCTGGGTTTCCCCAGCCACTCTGGGCGGTTCCCAACAGAATATTAAAATCACTATAAAACATCAAACCTTAAAAACTTCCCTAAACAGGGCTACCTTCACATGTTTTCTGAAAGTCAGATAGTTGTTTATTTCCTTGACTTCTGACGGGAGGGCGTTCCACAGGGCGGGTGCCACTACCGAGAAGGCCCTCTGCCTGGTTCTCTGCAACTTGGCTTCTCGCA
Organism: Podarcis siculus; assembly: GCA_034642415.1. NCBI lineage: Eukaryota > Metazoa > Chordata > Lepidosauria > Squamata > Lacertidae > Podarcis > Podarcis siculus. Next base: position 5,074,435 of record JAXCMG010000044.1, on the reverse strand, counting down.
GTGAGGGAACCGCCAGAAAGCCCTCGGAGCTGGACCTCAGTGTCTGGGCAGAACGATGGGGGTGGAGACGCTCCTTCAGGTTGAGTGACTACAGCTGGATTGTGAGCCTGGCCTTGCTGATAAGAGCAGATTGTGTCCTGTCCGCCCTGGGAAGCATGTGGACAGAAGGAACATGCAGATAAAAGCTGGCAAGCGCCATCCTGGTCTGCACTTTCAGCCAGTAAGAGGTGGGGGGGGAGAGAGAGAGAGTGTGTGTTTCAGTGTGATAGCTCAGTGAGTACAGGATGAGACTCTTAATCTTAGGGCCATGGGCATGGCAGGCTTTGAACTAGACCCTACACTGGTCCCTTCCAACTCGACAATTCTGTGATACTATGATAGTCTGTTTTGTATGTACTGTATTTTTCGCTCTATAAGATGCACCTAGTTTTTAGAGGAGGAAAACAAGAAAAAAAATATTCTGAATCAAATGTTGTTGAGGAGGCGGCCAGGTACAGGATAAAGGAAGTCTTTTATTTGGTTGTTTGTATTGTTGTGTTGTATGTTATGCTTGTTGTTTGTTATGTTTGCGTTTGATGTGGATTTCTGGGGAGGGGGTGTGGGGGGGTTTGTGTTATGCCGTAAATAAAATTACCAATAAAAATTCAACAGTTCTGGCTTCAGCGATAGCTGCGCAGCCTGCATTCGCTCCGTAAGACGCACACACATTTCCCCTTACTTTTTAGGAGGGGGGAAGTGCATCTTACAGAGTGAAAAATACGGTAATTTCGGCCTGCAGGTAAGCGTGCGTTTCCATTTCTGATGTACGGAGCGTTACTCTCTAACTGCCTGCTGGCTGGCTATAGGTGGGCAAGGTCCAGAGCCGAGCCCTTGGCTGATAAGAACAGACTCTGTAATGTCCTGCAGGGCCACCCTGGGAGTCACAGGGGCAGAGGTACCCCCATTGTTTGTTTGTACCTGGAACTATAGGAGACAGGGACCCAGGTGCCATCAGAATGCTGATGACACTCGGCTCTCCGATTCGTCATAACCAGGAGAGACCTGGTGCGTTCCGGGGACTGGAGTCCGGATGCAGCGAAGGTTTGCAATGATGGTGCCAGGCAAGCGTGCTTAGGAAGAGCAATTTAACCCAGCATGCCTTTCTCTTTGCCACCAACCCTCAGGTGACTCTCTCCTCCGCTCCACCACCGCGCGGCGGAGGCCTCTTCATCGCAGCCTGGCCTGCAGCAGTTCGGAAGCCGTTTCCGAAGAACCGCCTCTGTCCCCCGACCCGCACCTGAAGGAGGTCAAGTCCCCGCACCGCGTCTCCTGGATCGAGGGGATCCCGACCACGCCGCCTCCCACCTGGCCGCTGCAAAAGTCCAGCTCCGAATCCTCTCTGCTGAGCGAGAACATCTTGCTGCCTCCCATCCCTGAACTTGACTCGCTCTCCGTCAGCAGCGTGGAGGACGAGACGGAGGGGTTCCTCGCTGCGGCGGCCGCTCAGCAGAAGAAGCAGCGCCGTTCCTCCTCCGCCCTGAGTTACAAGGTCTTCCAGCGCCTCTCCGCCGTGGGCAGCACGCTCAGCGGGTTCCTCTCGGCCGAACGCCGGGTGTCCAAGCGGGTGCAGGAGCTGGCCCAGGAGCCGTCCTCCTACGTGGGAGGGCTGGTGCAGAGCTTCGTGGGGCACATCCTGCGCGGAGCCGGGAAGCGGCATGCGACCAGCACCGACCTGCTCCAGGAGATCCGGCAGATGATCAGTAACCTCAAGGGCTACCTGTGCGAAAGCTCGGAGCTGCATGTGGTCTGGGAGCACAGCGAGGCCGAGGAGATGGACCTGGGTATTTATCGTTATTAAGTTCGTATCCCGCCCTTCCTCTTCGAGCGATCCATAGTTGAAAGCAGAAGTCGGCAAATGTGCCCTCTTTTTTCCTCTTCAAAATATGGCAGCCCTACTTGAGAGTCGTCTGTTTTGAATAGTTTTGGTTGCTGGCAGTATTGTAAAGGTAAAGGGACCCCTGACCATTAGGTCCAGTCGTGACCGACTCTGGGGTTGCAGCGCTCATCTCGCTTTATTGGCCGAGGGAGCCGGTGTGCAGCTTCTGGGTCATGTGGCCAGCATGACTAAGCCGCTTCTGGCGAACCAGAGCAGCGCATGGAAACGCCGTTTACCTGCCAGAGCGATACCTATTTATCTACTTGCACTTTGACATGCTTTTGAACTGCTAGGTTGGCAGGAGCAGGGACTGAGCAACGAGAGCTCACCCCATCGCGGGGATTCGAACCTCCGACCTTCTGATCGGCAAGTCCTAGGCTCTGTGGTTTAACCCACAGCGCCACCCGCGTCCCATAGTTAAAAGTAGAAGTCGGCAAATGTGCCCTCTTTTTGTCTCTTCGAAATATGGCAACCATAGCTGTCAACTTATCCCTTTCCTTGTGAGGAATCCTATTCTGAATAAGGGAATTTTCCTTTAAAAAAGGGAAAAGTTGACAGCTATGATGGCAACCCTACTTGAGAGCCGTCTGTTTTGAATAGTTTTGGTTGCTGGCAGTAGCGTAGCCATGGCAAATTCAGAAGGACAGGGTCCCTTCATGGCCACACCTCCTTCAAAGATAATACAACCTTCTAAAATTATACAATCTTTATTTTTTAAAAGAAAAGTTACTCAGAAAACTACGTGTGCAGCTTGAAGTTTCAGCCCACTGCAAATTATTGCACAGACTATACGTATGGGTGGGCGCTGCCCTACATTGCTCCTCCTCCCCTCCCCCAATTAACCTCCATCTCCAGGGTTCAGACTCTGTAGGGACTGCCCTCTCCCAATTAACCTCCGTCTCCAGGGCCCACATCTGTGACATCACCAGGGCTCCCCCCTACGTCTCAGATTTGGGTCCTGAGATCTCAGGGTCTGGAGTGCTGCTGACTTGGCAACCCCACGACCTCCTGCTCTTCCTCCTCCTCCTCCTCTTCTGCTACTCTGCATGGCCAAGGTTGGAATCTTGGTGGGGGGCAAAGCTCTGTCTACCCCCAAAACAGAAACCGTCACACCGTCAGGTTACCTGCTTCCCGGCAAAGCTGCTTAGAAATGTATTTCATCGTATCTCTGAGCAGCCGAAAATAACACCCCTGCCGTTTCCACTTTGGACTGCGGCCAGCTTGCGACATTGCTATCCGCTCTCACGTGGGCCAGAGCAGAGCACTTAGGAAGCTGTGGTTGAGTCTCTGATGCAGCCCACACCGTACGCAGCAGAGGCAGCTGGGAGGGAGCAGATGCAAAGAGGAACCGAGGCAGCTTCCTGGACACAAAGAAATCCAAAGAGGCTTTAAATTCCCTGCGCTTGTTTGTTTGTTGGGCTTTGGCCCACTTACTGATGTTTCCACCCAGAATACAGAATCAGGTTTCTTAGAAGCATAGAGGACCCTCGTACCTACGGGACTGCCTCTCCCGGTATGCCCCACGGAGGACCTTAAGGTCCATAAATAGCAACACCCTAGAGGTCCCAGGCCCTAAGGAAGTCAGATTAGCCTCAACCAGAGCCAGGGCCTTTTCAACACTGGCCCCGGCCTGGTGGAACGCTCTGTCTCATGAGACCAGGGCCCTGCAGGATCTGATTTCTTTCCACAGGGCCTGTAAGACAGAGTTGTTCCGCCTGGCTTTGGCTTGGAATCAACTTGATCCCCTTCCCCTCTATCCTTTCTCCTGTGTTAGAACTCCTATTTGGGGACTTCCCTGCCTTTTTTTCTGGCCCATGTAGGACCAGTCTGGATAGATGGCCTTGGTGAAGACTTAACGTTTTCATCCCCAAAAAAGCTTTCCATTGAAATGAGGCTGTATTTCAATGTTTTAATGTTGTATTTTAATCTTGTTTTTAAGTTGTATTTCAATCAATTTGTTTTCTATCAGGTGTTAGCCGCCCTGAGCCTGGTCTTGGCTGGGGAGGGCAGGGTATAAATAATTTTTATTATTATTATAGAGTTGGAAGGGACCCCAGGGGTCATCTAGTCCAACCCCCTGCAATGCAGGAATCTCAACTCCTGAGAACTTTCCAATTCTCACTTTAAGGGGTGGGAGGAAGCACAGCAGTATAGTTATGTTCCAAAACCATAATTGTGTGTAGCCAAAACACACCCTCCCTGCACCTCTGAATGCCATATTGTAGAAGACACTGAGCTTTTAACATATTGAGCCTTCAACAACAACAACATCAAAACCCTTAGCCAGCGGCGGAGCAAGGCAATTGGGCGCCTGGGGCGGTGCGCATGCCTGGCGCCCAGGTGCAGTGCCAGCCGGGGCAGGACGCTCCGCGGGGCCTCCAAGGAGTCTGGACGCTCCGCGGGGCCTCCTACAGCTGAGGGGGAGATGGCAGGCAGACTGTTTGGGCTGCACAGAGCCTGCGCGTGCCCAAGCCACCGCGTCACTCTCAGGAGAGGCGTGTGGCTCGGGCACACTGCAGGCCCCATGGTGAGTGCCACCCGGCATTTTGTCACCCCCCTCAGAGGTGACACCTGGGGAGGTCCGCCCCTACCGCACCCCCTTCCTTCCCCACTGCCCTTAGCCGGCTGAAAATGCAACCTTTCGGTTTTGAATTCAAAGTGCAAGCAACCTTGTGAAAAATGTGGTTATATTTTAAACTGGAATGCCATCAAACAAAAGGGAAAGTGTGTCCGGTCTCTGGATTCTTCTCCTCTGACTGCCTCTAGGATAAAGGTAAAGGGACCCCTGACCATTAGGTCCAGTCGTGGCCGACTCTGGGGTTGCGGCACTCATCTCGCTTTATTGGCCGAGGGAGCCGGCGTACAGCTTCCGGGTCATGTGGCCAGCATGACTAAGCCGCTTCTGGCGAACCAGAGCAGTGCAGAAACGCAGTTTACCTTCCCGCTGGAGCGGTACCTATTTATCTACTTGCACTTTGACGTGCTTTCGAACTGCTAGGTTGGCAGGAGCAGGGACCCAACAACAGAAGCTCACCCCGTCGCGGGGATTCGAACCTCCGACCTTCTGATCGGCAAGTCCTAGGCTCTATGGTTTAACCCACAGCGCCACCCGCGTCCCTTCCTCTAGGATAGCTGCCCATTATTATCACCGTTAAATTTGCCACAACCTTGAAAGCCTCGTCATCGCCTCATCCCTGTGCTAGGGCAAGGAGCGTCCAGGTGGCACCGTTGCTCCTCTTCTGGGGGAGAAAAATTGTGGAGTCGTGCTCGCCCTCCGATACACCACTTGCCTGACCTACGTGATCCACAGTAACGTGTCGTGGCTTCATTTCCTCTTTCCCTCTTCCCCTTTCTTGTCTCATTTTCCTGCTAGGTTCCGTGGTCGAAGCCGCTCTGTGCAAATGCATGCTGAAGCCTCTCCGGAACTCCATCTACGCCCAGTTGCACGAATTCCACGCCCACGACGGCACTCTGGACAAACTGCGCGGACACCAGGCCACCATGCAGCGGCAGAGCCTGGCCGAGCTGGGCGTGACAGCCGGCGTCCCAGATGCGGCCGCCTTGGAGCGCATCCAGGCCAAGCTGAACCTCATGCACCAGGCTTACTCCCCCAAGAAGAAGGAGACGCACATGCTCAAAGTCTGCAAGATGCTCTACGAAGCCATGAACCAGGCTGCAGGAGGAACAGGTAGGGAACATGTCTCTGAGAAGGGTCAGAGCTCAGTGGTATAGAGCAGCTGGTTTGCCTCCAGCAAGGTCCCAGTTTCAGTCCCCAGCTGGGGAAGGCTTCCCTGTCTGATGAGGAACGGCTAAGGGAGCTGGGCATGTTTAGCCTGGAGAAGAGG
>JAXCMG010000044.1:4965329-5068275 GCA_034642415.1 Podarcis siculus | reverse complement strand
CGATGGCCCTTGTGGTCTCTTCCAACTCTATGATTCTATGAAATTCCGGAGAGTGGCTGCCAGCCAGTGTAGGCAGCACTGAGCTGCATGGACCAAGTGGCCAGACTTGGGAAGAAGTGCTTTTCTTGTTGCTTGTCCCAAATCTCCCAACATTCAGCTTCACTGAACGACGCTGAGTCCCAGTACAGTTGTATCTTGGAAGCCAAACAGAATCCGTTCCAGAAGTCCGTTCGACTTCTAAAACTTTCAGAAACCAAGGCACAGCTTCCGATTGGCTGCAGGAAGCTCCGTGGAAGCCCCATCGGACTTTCGGGTTCCAAAGAACGTTCGCAAACCAGAACACTTCCAGGTTTGCGGCGTTCTGGACCTGAAACATTCGAGTCGACAATTTCGTTGTTCTGTATGGGACAATGGCAATAAAGATTATCGTATCGTACGACTGTATTATGAGAGAAAGAGACAATCATTTCTCTACATCCACTTTCCTTGCACCTGAACAGTAGGGCTGGCTCTGACGATGTTCTTCCGTTTTCCCATTTTCGGAAGAGCCCTTTGGCGCCGACGACTTCCTGCCGGTTCTGATCTACATGCTGGTGAACTGTGACGTGGTTTCGGTGCAGCTGGATGTCGAGTACATGATGGAACTGATGGACCCCAGCCAGCTGCTGGGAGAAGGTAACCCGGCAAGTTGTGCCAGACCTAGATCTGTCTCTCCAGTATCCTGAAATGATCTGGATTTTTGCTAGGTACTGGATGTCCTCCTAAAGTTTAGGGTTAATGTCTCTAGGAGACCCCAGAAGTCTCTGCCTCATGTTGTCAGGAGCCGGTGTCAGGAACAAGCCAGCAATAAATCATATGGCGTGTTGTTGTTTAGTCGTTTAGTCGTGTCTGACTCTTCGTGACCCCCTGGACCGGAGCACGCCAGGCACTCCTGTCTTCCACTGCCTCCCGCAGTATGGTCAGACTCATGTTTGAAGCTTCGAGAACACTGTCCAACCATCTCGTCCTCTGTCGTCCCCTTCTCCTTGTGCCCTCCATCTTTCCCAACATCAGGGTCTTTTCTTCTCATGAGGTGGCCAAAGTCTTGGAGCCTCAGCTTCAGGATCTGTCCTTCCAGTGAGCACTCAGGGCTGATTTCCTTCAGAATGGATCGGTTGGATCTTCTTGCAGTCCATGGGACTCTCAAGAGTCTCCTCCAGCACCAGAATTCAAAAGCATCAATTCTTCGGCGATCATCCTTCTTTATGGTCCAGCTCTCACTTCCATACATCACTACTGGGAAAACCATGGCTTTAACTATGCGGACCATTGTTGGCAAGGTGATGTCTCTGCTTTTTAAGATGCTGTCTAGGTTTGCCATCGCCTTTCTCCCAAGGAGCAGGCGTCTTTTAATTTTGGGACTGCTGTCACCATCTGCAGTGATCACAGCATAAGTTGACTTTTTATTAAAGGAAACCAGGTTGAATCAGGAGACCAGGCCTAGTGAGCGCAGCACCTCATCCCAGTAGATCTTGCCTCAGGTGCAGAAGTGAGAACTGAAGGTCCCTGCCTTCTCACAGTTCCCTAAGTCTCCTTCCCAAGCAATCTGGGGCTCTGTTGTCGTCTCTCTCTCTGCTCTCCCCTTTTCATACCTCTTCTGGTTCTTGGAGACCAGGAGGGAAGGGAGCTTGTTACAGCAGGAGGGGGAGACCCCCTGGCTTCTTCCCCAGCCTGCCTCACCTCTGCCTCTTGGCCCCCTTCCTCTCCTGCTTCCTCTTCTGCCTCTGATTCTGGACTGCTCTCTGCCACAGACTCTCCCAGCTCACGAAGCCCTGTTCCCTCTTCCGTTCCAACCTCCTCTTCCCCATCTTCTCCCTCTGACTACTCATTGCCGTCCCACCACCAATCCCTGGACTCTGAGCCTTCTTCTCTTGGGGGATCCTCCATCTGGTTCCTCCCACCATTACTCCACATCCAGCCAGTCCATGACACACATATAGGGAATAGAGCACAGGTGTGAGGGAGCTGTTGGATTTCAGCTCCCATCATCCCCAGCCAGCATGGCCCAGTGGTCAGGGATGATGTGAGTTGTAGTCCAGCAACGTATTTTTTAAATTTTTTATTCATTTATTGAATATATATACCGCCTTATCCCTATACAGTGGTACCTCTGAATGTGAACGGGATCTGTTCCGGAGCCCCGTTCGCATCCTGAAGCGAACGCAACCCGCGTCTGCACATCTGCATGTGCGTGGGTCGCGATTCACCGCTTCTGCGCATGCGCGTGACGTCATTTTGAGCATCTGTGCATGTGCAAATGGCGAAACCCGGAAGTAATGCTTTCCGTAACTTCCGGGTCACCTAGGAGCGCAACCTGAAAACGCTCAACCTGAAGCAACTTCAGCCCGAGGTATTACTGGTGAGCCACAGGTTCTGCCTGCCTGGAACAGAGGGACGCAAAGCCACACTCCACTTCTACTGCATTTGAGTTAATTGAACTGCGCTGATGTGCACTGAAGCACACCAAGCGATGATGTCTTTGCCAACGGGCACAGGGCTGAGAACAGTGGCCCAGGTGTCGCTTCTGTGCTTAAGCCAGGCCTGAGTTCAGTCCTCTGAAGGGGTCGGAGCCAACAATGCACAATAGCCTTCCTGAGCCCGTGCATCTCCATCCTGACGCGGGTTTTCTCTTCTCCCTCCCTCTCGCGCTGCAGGAGGCTACTACCTCACCACTTGGTTTGGCGCCCTCTTCCACATCGAGAACTTCCAGCCAGCGGCCACAGTGACGCGGCAAATCAGCATCGAGGCCCAGCGCTCCATCCATCAGTGGCATCGGCGCCGAACCATCCACCATCACCACGCCAACCGGCGCCATTCCCAGGTGAGGCTGGAGTCTGCAAAAGAAGTCCTGTGCTGAAGTGCTAAGGGCGAAGAAGTGGGAGAGAGCAAGGGATTCTGGGAGCCAGATTCCGGGATGGGGTGCAGAACTCAGTCAGGCCAGTGTAGTACCTCCCCCACACCGGTTCCTCACCTGTCAATCAAACTGACATCACAATGATGTCGGGTGACTTTTTTTTTTGGCTACAGAGTTTGAAATCAAGCCATGCAGGCAAAGGAACAACTTACAAGGTGCTTTTCCTAGTGTGGATGGAAACGGGGAAAGACTGACATCTCTTGGGGTTGCAAGCTCACTCCTTGGTATCTAATCATCTTTACTGGCTGCCCATCCACTACCGGGCCGGGTTCAAGGTCCTTGCGTTAATTAGCTGAGGTTCAGGTTGCCCCAGGGACTGTCTGAATCCCAGCCCAATCCCTGAGATCATCTGTAGGAGCGTCGCCGGTCGTTCCCCAAGTTCATAGTACAGTGCAACCTTGGTTTACGAACTTAATCCATTCTAGAAGTCTGTTCTTAAACCAAAGTGTTCTTAAACCAAGGCATGCTTTCCTATAGCGGCGGGGGACTCAATTTACAAATGGAACACACTCAACAGGAAGCGGAACATGTTCTGCTTCCAAGGCAAAGTTCACAAACCAAAACACCTACTTCCGGGTTTGCAGCGTTCTTTTTTTTTTTAATTAAATTTTTACAAATTTATCTTATACAAATTATTCAAACATTTTCACACTTGCCAAATTACATATTTTTGACTTCCACCAGATCCTCCTACAATCCTCATCTTTTATATTTATTACGCATTTCCTTTATAATATATTGCGAGTTAATGATAACCTTTCTTCTCATTTTCTTTTACAATACCCTTTCTCATCACAAAGCCTCTTTAAAACCGACTAGCGTTGTCTGTCCATCACAGATATTTTCCAGATAATTCGTAAACTTTCTCCAGTCCTCGGTGAACTTGTGATCTTTCTGGTATCTAATTTTCCCGGTCATTTTATCTAGTTCTGCAAAGTCCATAAGTTTCATTCTCCACTCTTCCAATGTCGGTAATTCCTCTCGTTTCCACTTTTGGGCCATTAGAATTCTTGCCGCAGTCGCCGCATATTGGAAAAATTTATAGTCGCTTCTATTAATTTCTCTTCCTGTAATTCCTAACAGAAAGGCTTCTGGTTTCTTTACAAATGTATATTTAAACATCTTTTTCAACTTGTTATATATCATTTCCCAGAAGCCCTTCACCTTCTTACATTCCCACCACATATGGAAAAAAGACCCTTCCTTTTCTTTACATTTCCAGCACTTGTTACATGCTTTAAACATTTTTGCAAGCTTAACCGGGTTTGCAGCGTTCTTAATCCAAGCTGTTCATAAACTAAGCTGTTCTTAAACCAAGGTACCACTGTATCATAGGATCTTAGAGCTGGAAGGGACATGATCATGGGACATCCAGAAAGTGTAAGAACTGCGTAAGAACAGGAATCCTTCCCAAAATATTATTATAAATGAGCCTCTGACGTATGTACCTTAAGTACATCTACAAACTCATCGAGAGGTGTGACCTTGCTTTCGCCGGGTAATCTCGTCGTTATCAGGTCTCATATGAGACAAACCCAACTCTCATCAACGCAAAGACGCCTTTCTCTTTTCCACACAATGTGCCGTGGAGAACTGTGGAAGGCTAGCCAATTGCTCTTGCTCTCGTTTTGAAAAGATCTCTCCCCATATTCTGCGAATAGAAATATTTTGATACCGTACTATACTACACTGAAATGTAGAACGCTTTCTTTGATTGTCCTTGAATCTCCCCGCCACACTTGCCATCTAACATATAACACTGGTCCTGTAAAACTTGCATTGGCTCCCAGTACATTTCCGAGCACAATTCAAAGCGTTGGTACTGACCTTGAAAGCCCTAAATGGCCTTGGCCCAGTATACCTGAAGGAGCGTCTCCACCCCCATTGTTCATGAGGTCCAGCTCCGAGAGCCTTTTGGCGACTCCCTCACTCTGAGGAGTGAGGTTACAGGGAACCAGGCGGAGGGCCTTTTTGGTAGTGGCACCCTCCCTGTGGAACGCCCTCCCATCAGATGTCAAGGAAATAAACAACTATCTGACTTTTAGAAGACATCTGAAGGCAACCCTGTTTAGGGAAGTTTTCAGTGTTTGATGTTTTATCGGGTTTTTGGTCAGATGGGTGGGGTATCAATGTAAAGGTAAAGGGACCCCTGACTGTTAGGTCCGGCCGCAGATGACTCTGGGGTTGCAGCACTCATCTTGCTTTACTGGCCGAGGGAGCCGGCGTACAGCTTCCGGGTCATGTGGCCAGCATGACTAAGCTGCTTCTGGCGAACCAGAGCAGCGCACGGAAATGCCGTTTATCTTTCCAATGGAGCAGTACCTATTTATCTACTTGCACTTTGACGAGCTTTTGAACTGCTAGGTTGGCAGGAGCAGGGACTGAGCAATGGGAGCTCACCCCGTTATGGGGATTCGAACCACTGACCTTCCGGTCAGCAAGCCCTAGGCTCTGTGTCCTGGGTATCACCTGTGTCCTGGGTATCAATAATATATTATTGGGTACCACCTGTGTCCTGGGTATCAATAATATATTATTATTATTATTATTTTATTATTTTATATGCTCCTGCCACTCCAATATGTTGGAGAACCATTGCTTTAATGGCAGGCCTACTACCTCAAGGGAAAAAGGGATGCAGGTGGCGCTGTGGGTTAAACCACAGAACCTAGGACTTGCTGATCAGAAGGTTGGCAGTTCGAATCCCCGTGACGGGGTGAGCTCCCGTTGCTCGGTCCCTGCTCCTGCCAACCTAGCAGTTTGAAAGCACATCAAAAGTGCAAGTAGATAAATAGGTACCGCTCCGGCGGTAAGGTAAACGGCGTTTCCGTGCGCTGCTCTGGTTCGCCAGAAGCGGCTTAGTCATGCTGGCCACATGACCCGGAAGCTGTACGCCGGCTCCCTCGGCCAGTAAAGCGAGATGAGTGCCGCAACCCCAGAGTCGGCCACGACTGGACCTAATGGTCAGGGGTCCCTTTACCTTTTTACAACCTCAAGGGCCTTGGCCACACGGTAACTGCTTGCTTCCCACCCCCCTTCAGAACATCCTCTACGTCTCCTTCTGCGAACCCTTCAACAACCAGAAGACCATCTCTGTGCCCCCTGACATGACAACGGCATCCGTGTGTGCCGTGTGCGCCGAGAAGTACGGCGTCTCCAATCCCGAGACCTACGGCCTTTTCTTGGTGTCACACGGCTCCTCTCAGCTCTTGGCCGGGGACAGCTGCCCACAGAGACTCCGCTCAGAGACCCTCCAGACCCAAGGGGGGCCTGGGAGTTTTGTCTACAAGCCCAAAGACAGGGGGCTCCCCGCTACCACCGCTCCCCCTTCCCTTTCGAACCCTGACTGCTCGACTGAGGCCCGGGAGCCCCTCGAAAGCAAGGACACGGGGCAACCGGATTGAGCGTGGGCCTCGGAACCTTCCGGAAACTTCCCCAGAGGGTTGGCCAAGCTTTTGGGTTTCTGACTGGGCGGAAACGTCGGGAAAAGCTGAGAGACTGGGCTATAAAATGTCCGCCAGGAAAAGTCTTGAACAGAAGACCTCAGCCCTGAAGGACTGGTAGCAGACAGGGTGATGAGCCTTTCTCCCTTGCATGGAAGCATGTGAAGGAGCGGCCGCCATTTTGTTTTTTTACTACTCCTGTTGCCCTGCGAGAGTTCCCTCTTCCATTTAGACCAGGGCTGACCAGACTGGTAAGGATAAGTGGGAAACTTAAGTGGCATGACAGTTGAAGTGGAACGAAACTGCTTTAAATGCCTAGAGCATATGGGGCCTTACTTCTAAGGCAGGCTTAGCCATCTTGATGCCCTCTAGATATTGTTGGACTACAACTCCCATCATCCCTGACCGTTGGCCTGGCTGGCTGGGGCAGCAGGTGGCAGAATCTGTTCAGTTCCAGTCCTCGCACGTTCTCATTTTTCCCAATACCTTGGAAGTCGAACGAAATCCGTTCCGGAAGTCCGTTCGACTTCCAAAACGTTCGGAAACCAAATCGCGGCTTCCGATTGGCTGCAGGAGCTCCTGCAGCCAATTGGAAGTCCCGTTGGATGTTCGGCTTCCAAAATAGTTCACAAACCAGAACAGTCACTTCCGGGTTTGTGGCGTTCAGGAGATGATTTGTTCGGGAGCCAAGCCGTTCGACTTCCAAGGTACCACTGTATTGAATCCAGCTCTCCACATTTCGGAGCGATTCACAGTGTCCCCAAAACCGTGACATTTCATCAGCATCTTATTGCCGATTTCTCCTAATAAACACATCTTTACATTTTGGGGAGTGTGCACATTGCTGCAGCCTGTCTCCTCCCCACACCCAACACTGCGTGTTTCCGAATGTCATTTTCACAAATACCTTCATTTTTCTGCACATTGTGTTTCCCCCTCATCCATACACTTTTGTAAACCTTGACTGGAAAACTGCATGGCAACGTTTGGTGAAGGAAGAATGTCGACAGACGGCTGCATTTTGGTTTGTGCAGTGTTTTGGAAAGTGAGGCAGATTTGGCGTTGAGTGCATACAGAACCCTTCGTCCATAGCTGGGGCTGATGGTGATCGGAGTCTAGAGCATAGCTGTTAACCGTCCCTTATTTGGCGGGAAACTCCCTTATCCCAGTGCCGTGTCCTGCTGCTGTCCCTTATTGATGATGTCCCTTAAATTTCCCAGGTTTCAAAGGAAGCAGCTCCTCTCCCTCCCACCCTACCAGGGAGGAGGGAGGCTCCAACTGTGTTGCTTGGCTGCGTTGCTCACCCAATAAGGAGTCTAAGAACGACTGGGGGGTGGAGCTTGCATGCCTTGTGCCGATCAAATTGGCCACGTTGCCTGGGGACTCGCCTTTGCTCAGCGCTTCCCAGCGGAGAGGTGACGGTGGTTTTCCTTGCTGCATCCCCTTTGCCGGGTTGCTGCGCTGTGGGAACCACCGCTTGAGGCTTCGTTTGGCTACTGGCTGGGCTTTCTGCCTTTGGCTCGGAGGGGCTCAGAAGTTGAACATACCTGTGCTCTGAACATCCCTTATTTTGGCTGCTGATCCCTTATTTTCGAGGCTGCTGGGTCCTTATTTTCAAATCTGTAAGTTGACAGCTATGGTCTAGAGTGTTGCGAGATGGGCTGCCGTGGTTCTACTGTCTGAGAGTAGCTTCAGATAATGGAGAAGACAATGTTGTTCTTTTTTAAGCCAGGGAGGCAAGGAGCAACTACACCTACCCACCCTTATTCCATCTGTTGTTTTAATCCATTAATTCTCACGTCCACCCAGCAGAGGGCAGCATCTGTTTTCTATTACGGAAGCTCAAAACCATAACTTAGAACCTTGGAATCTTAGACTTGCAAGGGATCCATGGGGGTCATCTAGTCCAACCCCCTGCAATGAAGTAATCTCCACTAAAGTATCCATGACAGATGGCCATCCAACCTCTGCTTAAAAGCCTCCAACAAAAGAGAGTCCACAACCTCCCGAGGGAGACCATTCCCCTGTCGAACAGCAATTCCAGGTTTATCTTACAATTTGAACACATTCCCAGCCACCCAAAGGATTGTGGGAACTATAGTTTACCCCAAACAGAAGTTGCAATTCCCAGCACCCATCAACTAGAGCTCCCAGGATACTTTGGCCAGGGAAGGGTGCTTTAAATGTGTGTGGGGTGTACACAGGTTTAATGTGCTAAGTACTTTTGGGAATGTAGAAGGGGATGGAAGATTTTAAGCTCTTCATAGGAAGCTGCCTTATACTGAATCAGACCATGTGTCCATCTGGTTCAATATTGTCTACACTGACCGGCAGATGCTTTCCAGGATTTCAGGCAGGAGTCTCTGGATCTGGATCTGCCAGGGATTGTACCTGCAACCTTCTGCTTGCAAGAGAGTTTCTCTACCACTCAGCTAATGGTCCTTCCTGACACCTCCAGGTGTTGTTGGGGTCCTATCAGCCTCAGCCAGCAGTAAATCCCACCGTTCAAGTTGGGAGTTAACTCTTTATTAGCAAGAACACGATCTGCACAGACTTGGTAGAAGATCACCTAGCCCGGCCAGTGCTGGTGCAAGTTGTCGCACAACATTTATTGTGGCCGAGGGGCAGGGAAGGCTGGAGGAGTCCGATACCCAGAAAACTAGACACTTTCTTCATTTTAGGGGGCTGTGATTCACACGACAAGTTTTTGGGAGTCAGGAGCGAGCCAGCAATAAATCACACTGTGCAAGTTGGAGTTAACTCTTCATTAGCAAGAACACGATCTGCACAGACTTGGTAGAGGTCAGGCCTAATGGGCAGCATTCCCTAGTAGGTCTCACCCCATGGATCAGTTGCTGAGACTGAAAGGCCCTGCCTCCCCACAGCTGTCTAGGTCCCCTCCTCTCCGGGGCTTCCCCCAAGCAATCAGAGACGGTGTCTACCTTCAGCCAACCTCTCCTCTGCCCCTTTCACACCTCTTCTGGTTCTGGGAGACAAGTGGGAAGGGGAGACACCCTGGTTTCTTCACCAGCTGGACCGACCTCTGCCTTTTGCCACCTCTTCAGCCTCTGATTCTGCACTGCTCTCTGCCACAAACTCTCCCTGCTCACTAAATCCTGTTACCTCTTCCACTTCCAACACCACCTTCTCCCAGTCAGCTCCCTCTTCTCACTCTGACCACTCATCCTTGCCCCAGCTCCGAACCTCCTTCCTTTGAGGGTTCCCCAGCTGGCTTCTCTCCCCATTCCTCTGCCGTGTCCAACCAATCCGAGGCAGGGGACTTGCCAAGAGATCAGCTGCCAAGAATGAACCCTCTCCCCAGAAAGACCCTGTACCTCCATTTTTCAAAGAGGGAGGTCACTATGAGTTCAGTCCCATAGGCCTCTCATTCCCTGCACAGGTGTGTTCCCCTGAGCCCAGGGGTGGGAAAAGATACAAGAGCACTGGAAATGGAGAGTGGGACACAGTGGTGGGGAGGAGTTCCCCCCCTTTTTTTGTCTATTTCCAAGAAATCATTTCCTGGCACCGGGTCCTCCCAACCTGCAGATTCCTGCACAGGCAAGCCTGTTGTGCGGCACGTCTTGAACCGACGCCCCGATGTTGCAACAAACCCCTGGGCTTGGCTTTTGTGTTTTGCACAGCTAACAGGTGTAAGGTTGCCGGAGGGAGGGGAGGGGGGGAAGGTTTGCAGCCAGATGTTTCCTCACCTGCCTCCGCCGTTCCCCACCAACCACGTGGAATGCCGAGTGAGAGGTCGGAAGCAACTTGCGGGTGGAAACGGGCTTCTGTCGCGAAATTGCAAATGGGAGCCAACATGGGGCACCACTCCAGGCTGGTATTTCTGGAAGGGTTTCGGTGGGTGAATTGATGCTTTTGAATTCTGGTGCTGGAGGAGACTCTTGAGAGTCCCATGGACTGCAAGAAGATCAAACCTATCCATTCTGAAGGAAATCAGCCCTGAGTGCTCACTGGAAGGACAGATCCTGAAGCTGAGGCTCCAATACTTCAGCCACCTCATGAGAAGAGAAGACTCCCTGGGAAAGACCCTGATGCTGGGAAAGATGGAGGGCACAAGGAGAAGGGGACGACAGAGGACGAGATGGTTGGACAGTGTCCTCGAAGCTACCAGCATGAGTTGGACCAAACTGCGGGAGGCAGTGGAAGACAGGAGTGCCTGGCATGCTCTGGTCCAGGGGGTCACAAAGAGTCGGACATGACTAAACGACTAAACAACAAGAAGTCCAACTCCCTGCAATGCAGGAATCTTTTTGCCTAAAGTGGGTTTCGAACCCGCAACCCAGAGATTAAGGAGTCTCGTGCTCTACCGACTGAGCTGTCATCTACACTGGCTAGCAGATAAACCCTAGAAGAATACTAGAAAAAGTGTCAGGATTTCGGCAGGGCATTACGGGACACGTACCGATGGGAAATGGAGCACCAAGTCCGCCCCGAAGGTTTTGTGGGTGCAAACGGTATTTAAAGAAGACTTGCGTATAACCACACCAGGAGTGCAAATTGTGATGAATGCACAGTGAAAAAGACACCCAGCCTTCGTCCTCAAACTGCAACTGTCAGTTTACAAGGGCTGTGGATGTTCCAACAGTTTCATCCGTTGAAGTTGGCAATTGGATGCCAAGTTGGACTGACCTAGAGAGCGAAAGGGGGTTGGAAAATGAGTGGCACCTGAAGACCCCTGACTTGGGGGGGTGGGTGGCCAGATCCGTGTTGGAAATCCTGGAAGCCAACACCCAAGTTTGGGGCAAGTACTCTTTGGTGAGAGAACCCCGGCAGAGATTTAACATCACAAAAGCCTGCAGCAAAGAAAAGAGTGGAAATAGAGGCCGTAAAAGCTTTAAAATGTGCCCTTTCCAGTGACTCCGAAAGCATTCCCTAGCACAAGGACAGATGTTATAAAATGGTTTACTTACAAAACTCTATAAAGGTCAGATTCATGTGCTTTTCCTTACAGCAGTCTGAAAAAGTTGCACAAGCTGTGAAACGTTGCTTGGTTACAAAATGGCAAAAGTTCCTGAACTATTGGTATAGGAAAAACACTAGTTTCGGACTCCATTCTGGTCTGGTTAAAGCCATGCGGCTGGAGCAGCTCAGAGCTCCTGACAAACTGAATGCACATGTAGACTGAGTACGACAAAGGCTTAGTTGTCCATTTCCTCCCAAGGTGAGGCTGGCAGGACAGCTTACTCTATAGCATTAACCCCTTATTGCATTAATTAGACTCAAGCATGCTGGTTATGGGACACGGGTGGCGCTGTGGGTTAAACCACAGAGCCTAGGACTTGCCGATCAGAAGGTCGGCGGTTCAAATCCCCATGACGGGGTGAGCTTCCGTTGCTCGGTCCCTGCTCCTGCCAACCTAGCAGTTCGAAAGCACGTCAAAGTGCAAGCAGATGAATAGGTACCACTCCGGCGGGAAGGTAAATGGCGTTTCCATGCGCTGCTCTGGTTTGCCAGAAGCGGCTTAGTCCTGCTGACCACATGACCTGAAAGCTGTACCCCAGCTCCCTTGGCCAGTAAAGCGAGATGAGCGCTGCAACCCCAGAGTCGGTCACGACTGGACCTAATGGTCAGGGGTCCCTTTACCTTTTTATGCTGGTTATATGAGACTGGTTACCCCACAATTAGGGCATGGAGAATTGGGGTCTTGCCCCCACCCTGCTTCTATTTTAAAATCTAATTGCTGGTGGCCAGGCAAAAGTATTGAAGAGTACTTTTTGTTTCTTCAGTTAGCAGACGCTTTGATACTGCCCCACCAATACTAAAAGGCACCTCTATCAACACATTCCTAGCATGAACATTTATCAAAACACTAAATGGGTTAGAAGGCAGACGAAGCCACTAAACTTCTTTCAGATGGATGTCAAGCTAAAGATTGCTTGAAAATCAGCTTTGCCAAGGAGTTCTGGTTCCTTCAGGAGTCGGAGAAAGAAACTCATCGTTTTCTTAGGTATGGATTCAGTCGGATTGTTGTTGATTCCAGATTTTGAGTTGGCAAGTCAAAAACAAAGGAGACTCCTCCCCTCTGTTCCTTTTTAATTTTATTTTTTTAAAGACTTGTATCCCACCACTCCCTTTCTGCCAAGCAGTTCTGAGCAACTGAAGGGTGTATGTCCCCCTGGGGGTGGCAGTCTATACCTTCTTAGCTGAAAGACCTGAGTTCGAATCACTACTTGGCAATGGGGTGAGTTTGCGTCGGCTGCTGATATCAACTTGCTTCAAAGGGTTATTATTGTAAGGATAATACGGAAAGGGAGACGCTCATTTATGCCACCATCATCTCCTTGGAGGAAAGTGTGGGATGCAAACTCAATAATAAATAAAACATGGCTCGTTTAATTAAACAACATTTATAACCCACTTAATAATGAAGATCGGGAGCAAGGCAACTTTAAATCTGTGAACTGAATGGGGCAATACTCCCTTGGGAAAACGTTACGTGGCAAATGTGGCTTTCGGTATGTCGAGAAGGGTGGTCGCCTAGAGGAATAGGTTAATGGGCAATTAAGAATTATATAAAATGAATTTACAAACAATAATGATCCCAAAACAGTTAGCTACCCAGCCCTGCCCTGGGGATGGCTGCTTCCTGGTAAGAGGCAGGGAGAAGAGAAGCGCTGGCCAAGTTGTTCCCTGGCT
The DNA here is from genome assembly GCA_034642415.1 of Podarcis siculus. Lineage (NCBI taxonomy): Eukaryota > Metazoa > Chordata > Lepidosauria > Squamata > Lacertidae > Podarcis > Podarcis siculus. The sequence goes on along the minus strand of JAXCMG010000044.1, from coordinate 5,055,225 downwards.
TTGAGCCAACAATCTGCAAATTTATTACTTCGATGTTTATGTTCTCGGGCTTCAAGAGCTGCTGATGTCGAGTTTTTTGAAATCAAACAACAAAGTGAGAGCTGCAGATTACAGATCCCCGTCGCTATTCTGCAATGATCTTGAGCAGCTGAAGATTCTTGTGGAATAAACTCTGCTACAGACAGTCCCTGAACCAATATCACACCCTCCAACATCTGATCAAAATTGGGATGCTAATATTTTTTGGTTCCGAGCTCTTATGGGAGGCAGACCAAAAAAAAGTCTCTTGGTCCGGTGTTCTAGTGCAAGGCAGCTGATTTGCACCGGACCAAAAAGGGACATTCTGGGATCCAATCAAAAGCTGGGACGGCTTTTGTAATTCTGGGGTGGTTGTTTAGTCATTTAGTCATGTCCGACTCCTTGTGACCCCCTGGACCAGAGCACGCCAGGCCCTCCTGTCTTCCACTGCCTCCCGCAGTTTGGTCAAACTCATGCTGGTAGCTTTGAAAACACTCTCCAACCATCTCATCCTCTGTTGTCCCCTTCTCCTTGTGCCCTCCATCTTTCCCAACATCAGGGTCTTTTCCAGGGAGTCTTCTCTTCTCACAAGGTGGCCAAAGTATTGGAGCCTCAGCTTCAGGATCTGTCCTTCCAGTGAGCACTCAGGGCTGATTTCCTTCAGAATGGATAGGTTGGATCTTCTTGCAGTCCATGGGACTCTCAAGAGTCTCCTCCAGCACCAGAATTCAAAAGCATCAATTCTTTGGCAATCAGCCTTCTTTAGGGTCCAGCTCTCAGAGTTGTAAATTCTGGGTTATCCTGCTCAAATTGGGATGGTTGAGGAGCATGCAATATAGGAATGTAACTTAACTTAGTCCATTAACATCCTTATATCTTTTCAGTTCGAAATTGTAGATGTTAAACATCACTTAACTTATATAACGAAAGGTGGGCTTTTTAGCCACCATATGCTCCAAAAGCTAAGCATTTAGGGACACAAAAGGCAAGGGGCTTCTGTTTCAAAAGCGCACACGTTCTGTTATTTAAGTCACTCCGGAAAAAGATACTGAAACACTCCAAATCATTTGCCAATGTACATGCAGACAAAATAGCAGATCTATCTGCGCTGATTGTCACAATGCATTCTGAATAATTATTATTATTGCATTATCTTATGCAATAGGGACGCGGGTGGCGCTGTGGGTAAAACCTCAGCGCCTAGGACTTGCCGATCGCATGGTCGGCGGTTCGAATCCCCGTGGCGGGGTGCGCTCCCGTCGTTCGGTCCCAGTGCCTGCCAACCTAGCAGTTCGAAAGCACCTCCGGGTGCAAGTAGATAAATAGGGACCGCTTACCAGCGGGAAGGTAAACGGCGTTCCGTGTGCTGCGCTGGCTCGCCAGATGCAGCTTGTCACGCTGGCCACGTGACCCGGAAGTGTCTGCGGACAGCGCTGGCTCCCGGCCTATAGAGTGAGATGAGCGCACAACCCTAGAGTCTGGCAAGACTGGCCTGAACGGGCAGGGGTACCTTTACTTTTACCTTTACCTTATGCAATAATATAATCGTAGAAGGGGTGTGTCCTTGACTATCATGAAGGGACAATACTGCTGTTTGGCGGGGTCCTCTCTTGCAAAGCTGGTTGCTGGGCAGGGACTTGCCCCCACCTCCATGTCCCCCCCATGGAGGGTGGTGTGTGTGTGTGTGTGTGTGTGTGTGTGAGAGAGAGAGAGAGAGAGAGAGAGAGAGAAGCGTCTGCTACAAGCTCAATGGTCACTAGATGGGGCTCATGGACTCTCCCTGTCCCCTCTTACCAATCTCATTTAGGTGTTTGTTGTTTATTTATGGCACGTAGGACGCTAATATCCAATACTAAGATGAAGGTGTGCCAGCCTTACATGCTGAGCACACCGCTTTGTGGAATGGGCAACTTAAAACCATCAACGCCGTCCACACGTGTCGCGTCAGGAAGATTTTGGGCATCACATGGCAGGACAGAGTCTCAAACAAATATGTGCTCTCCCAAGCCCAGATTCACAACATCTTCGCACTCCTCCTGAGGTCCAGCACTGAGGAGGTCCAGCACTCACTGCGAGAAGCCAAGTTACAGGGAACCAGGCAGAGGGCCTTCTCGGTGGTGGCGCCCGCTCTGTGGAACGCCCTCCCACCAGATGTCAAAGAGAACAACAACTACCAGACTTTTAGAAGACATCTGAAGGCAGCCCTGTTTAGAGAAGCTTTTAATGTTTGATGTATTACAGTATTTTAATATTTTTTTTGGAAGCCGCCCAGAGTGGCTGGGGAAGCCCAGCCAGATGGGTGGGGTATAAATTATTATAAATTATTATTATTATTATTATTATTATTATTATTATTATTATTATTATTACTTCTCCATTGTCTCCCCGAGACAGACAGATGCCAACAACAACCCCCCCTTTGGAGGCAGAAATATTGCAAGGAATTTGACCCTTGCTTTCAATAGGTGACCGGGGTGAGCGGGCGCACAATACCACCACATCTTTCCATACCTTACTAGTTCACATCTTTTTAACCAAAACTACTTTCCGAATGTTTTTCACTGAAACTCTTTTCAGAACGTTTTTTAACAGCTTTAGCTGTTTTTAACCGTCGCTATTTTTAGAACGGCTTAAAATATTTTAGAATTTGTTTTTTTAATGTGGATGCATTTGCTAGTCCAGGTCTCCTTGGGGAGGAAGGGCAGGTTATAAATTCAAGGAATAAATAAACCCACACCACGTATTTAAAGCAATCTCATGGCACTTCAACAGCCGTGGCTGCCCACCCCACCCCAAAAAAGAGAGGAACTGTAGCTCTGGGAGGAAGGCCTCCCTTAAGAAGTCTCAGCACCCGGAACAAACTATAGTTTCCAGAACCCATTGAGGGGAAGCCATGTGATTGCTCAAAGTGGCCTAAGAACACTTTAAATGTATGGCATAGGTGTGAATGTATGGTAAATGTATGGCATAGGTCTGAAGCCAGCTACTGCTCATTTCTTGTTAACTGTCTGCATCGAGCCAATCAGACCCAACTCTGATTTAGGCCAATAAAACATGAGAAGCGCTTGCTGGATCAGGGCCAATGGTCCATCTAGTCCAGCGTCCTGTGCTCACAGTGGCCAACCGGCTACCTGTGGGGAATCATGTTCTCCCCTTATATACTCCAACTTGGATGTAATAAACAAAAGCATGTACATATCCCAGACCCTCCAAGTGTCCCTATTTTCCGGGGACATCCCTGATTTAGAGAAGCCGTCCCGGTTTCTGATTTGATACCAGAATGTCCCATAAAGGTAAAGAGACCCCTGACCATTAGGACTCTGGGGTTGCAGCGCCGGCGTACAGCTTCCGGGTCATGTGGCCAGCATGACTAAGCCGCTTCTGGAGAACCAGAGCAGCGCACGGAAACACCGTTTACCTTCCTGCCGGAGTGGTACCTATTTATCTACTTGCACTGGTGTGCTTTCGAACTGCTAGGTTGGCAGGAGCAGGGACCGAGCAACGGGAGCTCACCCCATCACAGGGATTCGAACCACAGACCTTCTGATCGGCAAATCCTAGGCTCTGTGGTTTAACCCACAGCGCCGCCCGCGTCAAAATCGCATTTGGATAGAAACTGTTTCTCAGGCGGCTAGTCCTAGTCTTTATAACCCTGTACCTTCTTCCAGAAGGCAGAAGCTGAAAGAAATCATTTCCGGGGTGCGCACTATCCTGCGCTATCTCTGCAGCTTTCTTATAGCACCTGGTTGGCAGGAGCAGGGACTGAGCAACGGGAGCTCAGATTCGAACCGCCGACCTTCTGCTTGGCAAGTCCTAGGCTCTGTGGTTTAGACCACAGCGCCACCCGTGTTCCGGGTTCGAGTCCTACCTCTGGCAAAAAAAATATATCCTGCATTGCAGAAGGTTGGCCTACCCTAGATGACTTTTGGGGTACAGTGGTACCTCAGGTTAAGTACTTAATTCGTTCTGGAGGTCCGTTCTTAACCTGAAAATGTTCTTAACCTGAAGCACCACTTTAGCGCCGCCAGAGCCCGATTTCTGTTCTTATCCTGAAGCAAAGTTCTTAAACTGAAGCACTATTTCTGGGTTAGCGGAGTCTGTAACCTGAAGCGCACGTAACCTGAAGCGTATGTAACCCGAGGTACCACTGTACTCTCCAAGTCTTTGGATTCCATGTCGCCTTGGGAAAAAAACTCAACCCCACCGCTGCAAACTTTCTGCCCGGCAGCCTCCATATGGGGAGGGAGGCGGGTCTCTTCCCTCCGCAGGGGGCGTGGCGCCTCCCCAGCTGTTCTGGGTCCACGTGGTTTGGACCACCTTAGGGGAAAGTGCAAGGACATGCGGCGCGCAGGGGAGGCGGAGGTAGGGCTGGCACCCCCGCCGCTTTATAAAACCTCCATGCAGCGCGCCCGCGGCGTCCAGTGGCCCCCGCCGAGGAAAGGGCGAGCCCGGCAGCCCCGATCGGCCCCACCATGCGCTGTGCGCGCCCCCGGAGGCGCCTCGTCCCGGAGCTGCTGCTGCTGTGGCTGCTGGCTGTGGCGGCGGTGACACCTTTTCGTTTGGACACCTCGCCGGTAAGGGGGACCTTTTTTGGGGGGGGGGGTGGGGTGGGGGGTTAGCAAGCCAACAGAGCGATGGGGAAGGTTGTGGGGTGTTTGTCTGTGCGTCTGTGCGTTTTTGGAGACAGGGGAGATCGGCGCACGGGGCTTCTTCCAGAACCAAAAGCCGTGCGTAAAGTTTGGAGAAAGGTTTCAGAAAGCCGCGGCTTCAGAAATACAGCGGGACCTCGGGTTACAGACGCTTCAGGTTACAGACGCTTCAGGTTACAGACTCCGCTAACCCAGAAATAGTACCTCGGGTTAAGAACTTCGCTTCAGGATGAGAACAGAAATCGTGCTCCGGTGGCGCAGCGGCAGCTGGAAGCCCCATTAGCTAAAGTGGTGCTTCAGGTTAAGAACAGTTTCAGGTTAAGAACGGACCTCCGGAATGAATTAAGTTCTTAACCCGAGGTACCACTGTACCGATCTGGGGTAAAAAAGAGACAAAAATGGTATTATTACTGTTAAGCGCTATAGTGGGATTTACGGGTGTGTTTTGGTTTAGTTTTGGGGGTTTTTAGGGGGCATGCACTGACCTTGAGTGAAAAATTCACTCACCCTCTTGCTTATATTGTTAGAATCATAGAACTGTAGAGTTGAAAGGTACACCCAAAGATCCTCTAGACCAACCCCCTTCAATACAAATATCTCAACACGTGGTCCTCCATCCAATTTGAAACCATACCGGGCCCTGCTTAGCTCTGCAAATGTGCTAGACAATTTCATTGCGGCACCACTATTATTTAACTTAGTAGTTGCCTAACACAGGGGGAGTCTCTGGGCAATTCACCATCAAGCAAAAAGTTTCCTGGTCCTCTTCCTTACATTATCACCGTTCTTCATGCTATTTATTATTGAATTTATTAGTTGCCTAACACAGTGGAGTCTCTAGGCGGTTTGCAGTGAAGCGAAAGGTTCACGGACCTCTTACTTGTATTACTATTATTTGTAATGTTGATATTGTTGTTGTAAGTTTAAGAGCATGCAAAACGGCTCAGAACAGCATCTAACAAATAAATGCACCTAAACCGACAACAGCCTCACTCTGTGGGATTGGGGTGGGGGGAGTTTATCAGCAACTGAGATCGACATCTTCCTGATTTTGGCTCTGTGGCAGATAGGACATGGATTCATGAAGGTTTGGATGCCACAGCACCTGAAATGTCAAACGTGGGTGTTTTATTTTTGAAAAAGAGAAGTTACGGCGATCAATGCTTGGCACGCCATTTGGTTTATTTTGGCTTAACTCCAGTTTACAATCCACAAGGTACAGAACCCCTAATGCAAAGTGTTTTTGCTCTCTGCAAATCTTTCCTTCCCAGAAGCTGCAGAAAGCCATAGAGCTAAGATTTTACTTTTATAATATGCACACATATACTTAGGAAGATCCTCACCCTGCGGCTGGACAGCCAGAATGCCTGACGAAACAAAGCAGTTGTGTCCTGATTTATTTTTTATTTTTGGTGGTTTCTCTTCTGAAATTCGCACATTCATTTCGGCGGTGCAGAACTCCTTTATGGAGACTTCCTCTAACTGCCTCCAGTCAAGTAGTTTTTATAAAATCTGGTTTGGAGCTTGACGTCCACTGAGGGTTGCAACTTTGGTGGTTTATCCCAACTGGCCAAAAATCACTTTGCAAAAGCATGAGCTGCTCTTGTATTTGCTTGGTTCTGACAGCAAGAGCTTAACTCGCCGCCTCTTAGCAGGAGGGCTGAGGTTTTGGCGTTCCTTAGCTTTCCGAGACCACAGACACCCAAAGAATGAATGTCCCTTTTGAGAAGTCGAAGATGATCTTGTAGAAAAGGCGGGCAGCGGTTTGGACTCAGGGGGTACAATCGTGTCAAAACGGCAGACTTTAGCTGCCTGGGCTCAGCAGTTTTGCACCTTCGTTTGTTAGCAGGTCTCTTGGACAGCTGCGGGGCAGGCAGAAATTCACCAGGTACAGCTTTTGCTTGACGTTTCTTTTCCATGGTATTTGAGTCAGTCTGACTTCTCCTCAACCATGGGCTCTGGTAAGGCTGAGGCTTTCCAAAGGGCTCTGGAGTCAGGATTACGGTCATCACCTCTGGACTGCATCCCCTGAAATTGATTTGGCACAGTTATTTATTGATTTCCTACGTTTATAGGCCATCTTTTTCTAAAAGTGGTGTATGTAGTACTCCCCTTCCCTATTTGATCCCCACAACAACCCTCTGAGGTAGATGCAATATAGTAAAGGTAAAGGGACCCCTGACCATTAGGTCCAGTCATGACCGACTCTGGGGTTGCGGCGCTCGTCTCGCTTTATTGGCCAAGGGAGCCGGCGTACAGCTTCCGGGTCATGTGGCCAGCATGACTAAGCCACTTCTGGCAAACCAGAGCAGCGCATGGAAACGCCGTTTACCTTCCGCCAGAGCGGTACCTATTTATCTACTTGCACTGGTGTGCTTTCGAACTGCTAGGTTGGCAGGAGCAGGGACCGAGCAACGGGAGCTCACCCCGTTGTGGGGATTCGAACCACCGACCTTCTGATCAATTGTAAAAGCAGATGTGCAGCATAAAACCCAATAAAACAGGTTTATTAAAAAAACTGGTGTTCATTTTGTTCATTTAAAAACATTTTCTTCCATTTATTTCCCACCTTTTGCTCTTATTATTATTATTATTATCTCTCACCTTTCCTCCGATGAACTCAAGGTGGTGTTTGTGGTTCTGCGACAACCTTGCAAGGTAGGTTAGGCTGAGAGGCTGTGACTGGCCCAAAGTCAGTACATACCGTCCAAATGTCCCTATTTTCCAGGGACGCCCCTGACTTAGAGAAGCCGTCCCGGTTTCCGATTTGATCCCAGAATGTCCCATTTTCCCTTAGGACGTCCCTATTTTCATTGGAGAAATGTTGGATGGAATGAAGTTATCCGACCCCTGAGCCGTCTGAAAGCAGTCCTGTATAGGAGAGTTTTTTAAAAAAATGCTTAATGTTTTATAATGTTTCTATATATGTTGGAAGCTTCCCAGAATGCCTGGGGCAACCCAGTAAGATGCGTCGGTTATAAATAGTAAAAATATAATTATGGAATGGGATCTCCCTATTTTCATCGGAGAAATGTTGGAGGGTTTGCTTAGGAGCTTTGTGGCTGAGTTCCCCTTATTGTTTTTATTATTATTCTAGAATCATATAATTATAGGGTTGGAAGGGTCCCAGGGGTCATCTAGTCCAACCCCCTGCAATGCAGAAATCACCGCCAGCATTAACAAATACGTCAGTACTACATTAGCAAAAACACATCCACATTCCTAAACGTTGAAGAGGCACTTATAGTTATGTTGTGTGTAGATTTGAACCCTGATCTCCCAGGCTCTAGTACAGTGTTCTAACCACTACACCACGCTGCCTCTCTTCTGTCACAGAACCTCTGACAGCCACCTATCCAGGCCTAAGCCTTCTTAGCCCCTGCAAGGTGAGCGCCTCCTGTGGCCTTAAGGCCACACCCTGCAGCTAATGGTTTATCAATGGCTATCGGTCACAACGTCTGTATCGAGCCTCCACGTTCAAGAGCAGTTTACCACTAAATGCTGCCTAATGGGAGAAGCAGTGGGACAGGACTGTTCTTTCAACACCTACATGGTGAGCTTCCTAGGGGCACCCTTTGGGTTACTGCGGGTGGCGCTGTGGATTAAACCACAGAGCCTCGGGCTTGCCGATCAGAAGGCTGGTGGTTCGAATCCCCGCGACAGGGTGAGCTCCCGTTGCTCGGTCCCAGCTCCTGCCAACCTAGCAGTTCGAAAGCACAAAAAGTGCAAGTAGATAAATAGATACCACTCCGGCGGGAAGGTAAACGGCGTTTCCGTGCACTGCTCTGGTTCGCCAGAAGCGGCTTAGTCATGCTGGCCACATGACCCGGAAGCTGTACGCCGCCTCCCTCGGCCAATAAAGCGAGATGAGCGCCGCAACCCCAGAGTCAGTCACGACTGGACCTAATGGTCAGGGGTCCTTAAAAAAAATAAATACTTCTTTTTATAATGTACGTAAACCGGAGAGAGACCCACTCGGCTAGGTGAGGAGCAAGTTGCTGGTCCTCATGCAAGTTGCTGGTCCTCAGCAGGCCTGTTCTCAGGTTCTTAGGCAAGCGTGAGGGATCTCTGGCCCTCGGGATGTTGTCTAACTACATTTCCCATCATCCCTGGCCGTTGGCTGTGCTTGCAGGGGCTGATGGGAGTTGTAGTCCAGTAACATCAGGAAGGCCAAAGGTTCCCCATATCTGCTGTTAGGGCTGGGCTCCGCCACAGACTTTCCTCCGTGCCTATGGCAAAGCCTTTTAATTGTTGTGTGCGTGGGGGAGAGATTTGCCAGTTAGGGCAAAGATAATTATTCCTTCGCCATGTTTATCTGGGCATCCGTAGACAAAGACAACAGGCTTCGCTTGCCTGTTTACATGTGCCAGGGACACGGTGACATTTCTTTCCTGCATGTGCCAAGGCCGATTCACAACTTTAAATCTGCTGCAGTTGTCTTCTGCTGCTCTGTTTGCAAAGTTCTGACCTTATTCGATGGGCAGCTGACCTCTTGCAAAGCTTATCCTCTTGCATCAGCTGATGGAGCAGCTGAGCTCTTGCAAGGTGCTCTACTTTGATTTTCTCCTGATGTGCCTTTGACCCGAAGGAACCACAAGGGTCATCAAGTCCAGCCCCCCTGCGATGCAGGGGTCTTTTGCTCAACATGGGGCTTGAACCCACATCCCAGGGATCCCACTATGCCACTCTGAAGCTCTCCTCCTCGACCCTTTCTAGCCCGTCTAAAAAACCCTCACCCAACTCATTTGGGCATATCTTTCCCATTAGCCTTGCACCTGCCATCTCTCTCCTCCTCCTCCTCCTCCCCGCAGCGTTGAAATGTAGCTTATAAGGGTTGTGGCCAAGCTCTGTCCGACTCAGAGCAGATCCATTGGAATGAATGGGTCTACTCTGCGTACAACCCTAAGCTTGTGAGAGGGGAGACCTCCTCCTCCACTTTTGCCTTTCCATCAAGGATAACACAATGTTAATAATCGTCGAGTTTTGCTCCAAAGGAAGCTTGTTATGTATTGAAGTTTCAGTTCTGTTCTGGCCTGTGAATAAACAAGAGCTGTTTGAAGAATCGCTGTGTCGCCTGATATGTTCACCCACAACTTAACACTGGTGACGAAGGTGGGATGGATGGACATCAGAGCACAGCCAGATGCAGCCACCCTCTGAGCGGAGCTGAATCACTGAGCTGAATCACTGAGCGAAATCACTGAACAGAACCAATTCAGAGCTGATGATTCTGGCTAGAGCACTGTGTTCCATCCATCGCGCCTTCACGCCGGCATCGAAACCATGGCTTCACTCGTGCCTCTACCGCCGTTTGCGCCAGCCTCTGAATCATGGGACTCCTACCTTGCTCGGTTCGACTGCTACCTCCAAGCCAACGAGCTGACGCAAGTATCACAGGAGCGTAAGCGGGGCCTATTCCTCAGCCTCTGTGGGCCTGAGGTGTTCGCGACGGCCCGAGCATTGGTTGTGCCTGAAGCAGTCCAGGCAACACCGTGGGACACGATCCAAGAGAAGCTCCACAACCACTACGCGCCAAAACCGCCCAAGATTGCTGCCCGCCATGCGTTCTACCACCGGAACCAGACAGAGGGGGAGTCAGTCAACTACACTGCCGCCCTCCGACAGGCTGCAATGCACTGCGATTTCTGAGACTTAGATGATGCCCTGATGGATCGAATCGTCTGCGGGGTCCGGGACATCCGTCTGCAACGGCGTCTCCTCGCCAAGCCAGACCTCACGCTGCAAAAAGCCATTGAGGAGGCCTCAGAAGCTGCTGAACCCTCCGCCCAGGAAATCCGCAAGGCCACCCGGACCCTGGTACTGGCCCTCGGCAACGCAGCAGGGTTTCCAAGCGCCCAGCGTATTTAAGAGACTATGTTCACTGGACAAACTGCACATGTAAAGCTGTATGGTGAATAGGGTCAATTTATATGCTTATGTGCCTTACGGAAACCAGTTAGGGATTTTCTGTATGTAATGGAACCACTATGATTGCAACTAACGCCTTATTTCGGTGGGGAGGGGTGTTATGTATTGAAGTTTCAGTTCCGTTCTGGCCTGTGAATAAACAAGAGCTGTTTGAAGAATTGCTGTGTCGTCTGATATGTTCACCCACAAAGCCCAAAGCATTACTTAGGAAATGACGCCATTGTCCCACTCGCCTCCTGAGTCTTTGGCGGGAGAAAGAGGGCGCTTGCTGGTTGTCTAGCAACCACTAGCTGGCTTTTCTATCCCGCACAACTTGTTCTAGGCCTGGAAGAATGTTTGGCTGATTCCCTCTGGTGGAGACCTTTTTCACATGCAGAAGGTTCCAGGTTCGAACCCCAGCGTCTCCTGTTAGGGCTGGGAACATCCCCTGCCTGGAACTATGGAGAAATGCTACCAGTCCGTGTGGACATTACTGAGCTGGGTTGACCAATGTTCTGACTCGGTGTAAGGGAGCTTCCTCTGTTTCTATAGCCTTGGCAGCCATCTTGTTTAGGAGAACCACAAACCCCATAACACTCAAATTGCACCTGGGACCATAACTTTCTCAATACCATACAACCCTCCCATTAGGAGAGCCAAGCTTGATGGGGGTGTATATTCAAATACCTGCCCCCTTCATGGTTGTGAAGCGCCCTGAGATCTGCGGATGAGGGGCAGTATACAAATTTAATAAATTATTATTATTATTATTATTATTATTATTATTATTATTATTATTATTAAAATTTGTATACTACCCTATACCCGTACATCGCAAAATAAAATGACAATACCACAAAATACAAAAAAAAGACAATCCAATAAACAGAAGGTTGTGTATCTGTTGACGAAGATGATTAACAATATCTGAATGATTTTTTTGTGAGTGGGTGGGAAACAGATTTTTGCTCCTCAGACCACATTTCAGGTGCTTCTCTTTGGACCCAGCTTCCTTCAGAGGAGCCTAGGCTGCGGCAAAAATTCACATAATACACTGTACATTTAAAGCACTTTGAACAGTCACGGTTTCTCCTGAAGAATCTTGGGAGCTGTAGTTTTTTTAAAGGGCGCTGAGAGTGCTTAGGAGACCCCTGTTGCCCTCCCAGAGCTACAATTCCCAGAGCGGTTTAACAGCCATTCTGTCTTCCCAGAGAATTGTAGCTCTGTGAGGGGAGCGGGAAGGGGCAACTCTGGGCGCCCTTGCCAAACTACAACTCCCAAAATTATTTGGGGGAGGCCGCTACTGTTTAAAGTCACAGTGCTTTGAAAGCGAGGTGCGAACGTGGGCACCGTCCAACCCCGTTTGAGCAGGCAGAGGAGAGAGGCTCCCAGGTAGAATGGCTTTTTGGAGATTAGTTTACAGCCCCTTGCCGCTGTCCTGCAGACTGTGCCCAAGTCGTATGCCTCACAATCTCCACCCCGGAGACACAAGCCAGGAACTGATCCAGAAGTCCCCCTCCTTTAAAATTTGGGTTGGGGTGATTCCCATTAAATCGACCCACCCTGTGCAGGCCCCGAGATGTTATCTCTTCCCAACCCTCCACCTGTCACGTCCGAGCGAGGTGCGGGGACGAGAAGGCTATCGATCTGTGGGTCCTGCTGGCTGGCTTTCCAGCTGACTAATACTGATCTTTTTTTAAGTCCCCGGAGAAGGGATGACATCAGCCCCCCAGGGGCTTGGCCCTGCCAGGGCAGAGTAAAATTAGCTCCTGCAGGCAACCACCGGGAACTAAATATGGACGTCGGTCGTTCCCCGTTTGGCAGCCTGTGTTTCACAGCATGTGAAAGCGTGACCTATTCCTGAGCCAGGAGGACACATGGTTGGCCCGAGAGCAGGAAGGGCTCCCGGACCAAGGAGACTAGTGGTGGCTGCATCTTCCTCAATACCCATTGGTGCATCTGTGACAGGAGTGGGCCAGCAATAAATCACAGTGAGCGACCTGGAGTTAACTCTTTAGTAGCAAACACAGGAGGTAGTAGAAGTAGGGAAAGCAGTGTAAGGTAATTTAAAAATTTTGGGAAATGATATACAACGAATTGAAGAAAATGTTCCATTTAACATTTGTTTAAAAACCCGAAGCATTTTTGTTGGGGATTGTAGAGAAAGACCTGCCAAAAAAGTTGAAAAACATCTTCATGTATGCGACAACGGCCGCGAGAGTTCTGGTAGCACAAGGATGGAAGACTGAAGAAACCCCAACTAAAGAATCATGGCAAGAAAAATTGATGGACTATGAAGAACTGGCAAAACTGACATATAAGCTACGGGACAAGGATAACTGTGACTTTAAGGATGAATGGGAACCCTTTACAAAGTATCTGAAGACGCAACAAAGCGAACTGGACTCCTTGGCAGGTTTTGAATAAACATTCACAAACTCTTTATTGATAATAATCAGCTAAATAGTTTGAGGATTTATACAACTGTGTAACATGCAGAAAACAGCATTTTTAGAGAAACCAAAGACTGGAACTGAGGGAAGTTGGGGGGCGGGGGAGGGTGGGTTCTGTGGGGGGAGGGAGGAAAAATGGGAGAAAAACAAGGATGATATGTTTTTGGATAATATGTCTTGTTACAATTTTGAATAAAAAAAGAAAGCAGTGTTGAGCTCGGGTGCTGTTGTCGCTCTTCCCATTGGGGCATCTCTGACAGGAGCGGGCCAGCAATAAATCACAGGGAGCGGACTGGAGTTAACTCTTTAGTAGCAAACACAGGAGGGTCAGGGCCAAGGAGCACAGTAATTGATCTCCGGCCGGTCTTGCTTCCATGAAACAGTTGTTGAGGCTGAAGGTCCCTGCCTCTCCCCACAGCTGCTATAGAGCGAGATGAGCACGCAACCCCAGAGTCGTCTGCTACTGGACCTAACGGTCAGGGGTACCTTTACCTTTACCTTAATCATAGAATTGCAGAGTTGGAAGGGACCACAAGGATCATCTAGTCCAACCCCCTGCAATGCCGGAATATTTTTCTCAACATGGGGCTCAAAACGACGACCATGAGGTTAAGAACTTGGGCTAGCTCAGAGGATCTCTTGAGTTTTTGACAGGCAATGTCAAAACTATAGACTGAGCTATCCTATTCGAGGTCTCCTGTTCAGACAGTAATGCGTACAATTTTGTAACCCATGTTTTTTTTATTTTGGAGGGGTATCCTGTCAGTTCAACCAAGTGGGACCCTGGTCTTCTGCCCCCAAAGTCCTGCCCTTAAGGATCCCAAGTGCAAAGCCCTCTCTCCAGCAGCTGGAAATCAGAAGCAGTTTCAGAAGCGATCTCGCTGCGCCGATGCCATTCTTTTAAGACTGTTGTGTGATGATAATAATAATAATTTATTTATACACCGCCCATCTGGCTTGATTTCCTCAGCCACTGTGGGCGGCTTCCAACAAAGTATTAAAATACAGTAGTCTGTTAAACAAAGGTCCATATAGTTAAAGCTATGGGTTTCCCAGTAGTGATGTATGGAAGTGAGAGCTGGACCATAAAGAAGGCTGATCACCGATGAATTGATGCTTTTGAATTATGGTGCTGGAGGAGACTCTTGAGAGTCCCATGGACTGCAAGAAGATCAAACCTCTCCATTCTGAAGGAAATCAGCCCTGAGTGCTCACTGGAAGGACAGATCCTGAAGCTGAGGCTCCAAGACTTTGGCCACCTCAGGAGAAGAGAAGACTCCCTGGAGAATACCCTGATGTTGGGAAAGATGGAGGGCACAAGGAGAAGGGGACGACAGAGGACGAGATGGTGGGATAGTGTTCTCAAAGCTACCAGCATGAGATTGAGCAAACTGCGGGAGGCAGTGGAAGACAGGAGTGCTCTGGTCCAGGGGGTCACGAAGAGTCGGACACAACTAAACGACTAAACAACAGTCTGTTAAACATTAAAAGCTTCCCTAAACAGGGCTGCCTTCAGATGTCTTCTAAAAGTCTGGTATTTGTTGTTCTCTTTGACATCTGGTGGGAGGGCGTTCCACAGGGCGGGTGCCACCACCGAGAAGGCCCTATACCTGGTTCCCTGTAACTTGGTTTCTCGCAGTGAGGGAACCGCCAGAAGGCCCTCGGTGCTGGACCTCAGTGTCCGGGCAGAACGATGGGGTTGGAGACGCTCCTTCAGGTAAGCACAAACGGAAAAGTAATACAGAAGCCTGGCGATTTGCCGCCTCTTGCCTGCACCAGGAATCCCTCCTGTTCGTTTCCAGACTTGAGCTCCCTTTTGTGAGGCGAGGAGAAGAGAGTTTCTTTAGGCGGAGAATTTCGTGTAGGAATTTGGCAGCTCAGCCAAATCCTTCGTAAATATTTTTTTTTTAAAAGGAGCAAACCCCAGGCAGCCAAAAAGGAGCAGAGAGGGAGGTGTAAGGACACGTCGAAAGGAGAGCCGGTTTTTCGTTCCAAGTTCCCATCATCAGAGGAAGCAGAGAGCGCCTAAGGGTTGCACACCTGTGTTGAGGGAGAAGGGGGGGGAACGCAAGCCACCCGCTGATTTCTGCTACTTGGCACTGTTGCTGTGGGAAGTTTCGTTCATCAGGACTGAGTTGGACACTACTTAGTTTTGGGGGTGAGGGGTGGGGAAGAAATTTGATCCATTTCGCACCTGTACCTGAACCAGAAGCTAACCTGCACACTCCGAAACAATGCGCCAAGTAAAATGCAGGCCTCCCCTGGAAATTTGCCCTTCTCCAAGGTTTGCAGTGCAGCCCTCTAGCGGTTCTCAGCCTGTGGGTCCCCAGACGTTGTTGGACTACAACTCCCGTCATCCCTGAGCTCTGGCCTTGCTAGCTAGGGGTGATGGGAGTTGTAGTTCAACAACATCTGGGGACCCACAGGTTGAGAAAGGCTGCGTCTAGGCCATGGGTAGGCAAACTAAGGCCCGGGGGCCGGATCCGTATTATAGTATTATATTATATAGTATTATATTATATTTATGGTATTATAGGTCAGGACATGAATAGGCAAGATGTTAAATTGTTTTTATATTCAAACAACTGCGCCAAGAGTGTTGTTAGCCTAGAAATGGAAACAAGAAGAAATTCTGACGAAAGAAGAATGGCAGACGAAATTAAAGGACTATGCAGAATTGGACAAAATGACAGGAAGGATTCGAAACCTGCAGGACCAGAGATTTACAGAAGATCGGAAGAAGTATATGAATTATTTGAAGAGCAACTGTAATCAACAAATTACGCTAGAAGGACTACAATAAGTTTTGTAAGGAGAAATATACGAAGTGTTACGAAGTAGAAAAAGATAGAGATATTGGTTATGAGTTTGAAATGTAATAGGAAGATAAGAAACGCATACCAAGAGATTAGATTGGAAAATTTTCAGACAGGATTGAAGGAAGTCAAAAATTTGAATAAATGTAAAAGTGTGTTTCATTACTGTTGAAAATGATATGTTAAAAAAACTAATAAAAATTATAATAATGAAAGGGTAACATGGTGTAGGGACGCGGGTGGCGCTGTGGGTTAAACCACAGAGCCTAGGACTTGCCGATCAGAAGGTTGGCGGTTTGAATCCCCGTGACGGGGTGAGCTCCCATTGCTCGGTCCCAGTTCCTGCCAACCTAGCAGTTCAAAAGTACGTCAAAGTGCAAGTAGATAAATAGGTACCGCTCCGGCGGGAAGGAAACGGCGCTTCCGTGCGCTGCTCTGGTTCTCCAGAAGCGGCTTAGTCATGCTGGCCACATGACCCGGAAGCTGTACGCCAGCTCCCTCGGCCAGTAAAGTGAGATGAGCGCTGCAACCCCAGAGTCGGCCACGACTGGACCTAATGGTCAGGGGTCCCTTTACCTTTTAACATGGTGTAGTGAGCAGGGAGAGTCTGTGGCAGAGAGAAGTCCAGAATTAAGAGGCAGAAACTGAAGCAGGAAAGGAGGGAGGTCAAGAGATGAGTCCAGTTGGTGAAGAGACACAAGTGTCTCCCCCTCCTGCTGCAACAAGCTTCTCCTTGTCTCCCAGAACCAGAAGAGGTGTGAAAAGGGCAGAGGGGAGGTTGGCTGCAGGCAGGCACAGTCTCTGATTGCTTGGGGAATGCTCTGGAGAGGAGGAGACTTAAGCAGCTGTGGAGAGGCAGGGATTTTCAGTCTTGGCAGCCCGGGGAATGGGGATGGGGCAAGGATGAGTGGTCAGAGGGAGAAGAGGGAGCAGACTGGGAGAAGGTGGTGTTGGAAGTGGAAGAGGTAACAGGGTTTAGTGAGCAGAGAGAGTCTGGGACAGAGAGCAGTGCAGAATCAGAGGCTGAAGAGGTGGCAAAAGGCAGAGGTCGGTCCGGCTGGTGAAGAAACCAGGGTGTCTCCCCTTCCCACTTGTCTCCCAGAACCAGAAGAGGTGTGAAAGGGGCAGAGGAGAGGTTGGCTGCAGGTAGACGCCGTCTCTGATTGCTTGGGGGAAGCCCTGAAGAGGAGCGGACAGGACCTAGACAGCTGTGGGGAGGCAGGGGTTTTCAGTCTCAGTAACTGATCCATGGGGGAGCTGCCCATTAGGCCTGACACTCTACCCAGTGTGTGCAGATTGTGTTCTTGCTAATAAAGAGTTACTGTATTTTTCGCTCTATAGGACACACCAGACGATAAGACGCACCTAGTTTGGGGAGGAGGAAACAAGAAGAAAAGAATTCTGAACCCCAGAAGCCAGAACAGCAAGAGGGATCTGGCCTCTGGGATAGCCTCTTGCTGTTCTGGCTTCAGGGACAGCCTGTGAAGCCTCCGCAGGGCTTCACCCCGCTGCCTTCACCCCGCTGCCCAGCAGAGGCTTTGCGCAGCTAACCCCAAGCTAGAACAGCGGGACGGAGCGCTGCGCAGTGCTCCATCTCCCTGTTCTGGTTTTGGGCTTAGCCGCGCAGCCTGCATTCGCTCCATAAGATGCACACACATTTTCCCTTACTTTTTAGAAGGAAAAAAGTGCGTCCTATGGAGTGAAAAATATGGTAAGTCCCAACTTGCACAGTGTGATTTATGGCTGGCTCGCTCCTGACTCCCAAAAACTTGTTGTGTGAATCAGAGCCCCCTAAAATGAAGAAAGCATCTTGTTTTCTGGGTATCGGAGTAGTCCAGCCTTCCCTGCCCCTCGGCCACAATAAATGTTGTGCGACGACTTGCACCAGCACCGGCCGGGCTAAGTGATCTTCTGACACCCCCTCAGGCATGATTTGTTTTGGATATCCCTTTTTATATGTGGTTCTAACCAAAACAAATAACCCCCATCTCTGCTTTATTGCGAGAAAATGTGTTTTTTGCCGAAACCGTACGGTTGGGGGGGGACGGACAAGGACGGGAGTGCAGGTTGTTAGAGGCCTGTATTAATTTTTATTTTTTTGTAATTATATTTATATATAAAAAAAGAAGACTGATGTGTTTTGGCTGCCTTCCTGCGGCTTTCCCCTCTTTCAAATAAAGCCCCCTTCATAAGCCGCTGAGCTGCGCTCCCTCGCTAACCAAAGGCTTTTGTCGTCTCGGGGGGAAGCGAGGGAGGGCGCCCCACAATGAGGCTTTGAATCTGGCAAGGGAGTTTGCTCCGAGAGAAGCCTCTTTTGCCATGTTTGCTGCAGGCGCTAACAAATTACTCCGCCTGACAGCTGAAAGACGTTTGTGTGTGTCTTGGCCCGATTCAGTGGGGCAGGCTGGGCAGTAGCCTTGGGGTGGGGTGGGGGGTGTCCGTGTGACTAGGAAAGCAGAGAAGGCCTGTGGGTCAGCGAGCATCGTGTCTAAAGCCTTGTTGTTGTTTAGTTGTTTAGTCGTGTCCGACTCTTCGTGACCCCCTGGACCAGAGCACGCCAGGCACTCCTGTCTTCCACTGCCTCCCGCAGTTTGGTCAAACTCATGCTGGTAGCTTCGAGAACACTGTCCCACCATCTCGTCCTCTGTCGTCCCCTTCTCCTTGTGCCCTCCATCTTTCCCAGCATCAGGGTCTTTTCCAGGGAGTCTTCTCTTCTCATGAGGTGGCCAAAGTCTTGGAGCCTCAGCTTCAGGATCTGTCCTTCCAGTGAGCACTCAGGGCTGATTTCCTTCAGAATGGAGAGGTTTGATCTTCTTGCAGTCCATGGGACTCACAAGAGTCTCCTCCAGCACCAGAATTCAAAAGCATCAATTCTTTGGCGATCGACCTTCTTTATGGTCCAGCTCTCACTTCCATACATCACTACTGGGAAAACCATAGCTTTAACTATACGGACCTTTGTTGGCAAGGTGATGTCTCTGCTTTTTACGGCATCCCATATGCTTCAGACAATATCATTTTGTGTAATCATAGAGTTGCAGAGTTGCGAGGGACCCCAGGGGTCATCCAAACCAACCCCCTGCGATGCAGAAATCTCAACTAGAACATCCCTGACAGATGGCCACCCAACCTCTGCTTAAAAACCTCTAAGGAAGGAGAGTCCACCACTTCCTGAGGGAGTCCGTTCCACTGTCTTTTTAAAAATATATATTCATTTTCTTTTTCATTCATTACATACATCTCATATTCATAACATTTACTATGCATTCCTTCCTCCCTCCCCTCCCTTCCGCTTCTGGTTTGTTTCTGCTTTCACCCACTTTGCTGCCACCTAAAAGAAAAAGCTATTAATAACGTATTTCTACAATAACATCAAACCTAAAAACATAAAAATTACAATGAATACATCATATTATTTCTCTATCTTCCACACGTTTTCTAATACTAATAAAGTGAATGTTTATTTAAATCCTGCCTTCCAGTCTATAGACTTTCTTTGCTTCTGCAAGTATAATATAAATGGTTCCCGTTCTTTTTCAAAGCCACTGTTGTCTTTTTCTCTTAGTCTGTCTGTCGTTTTTGCCAGTTCTGCGTAGTTCATCATCTTCTCTTGCCATTGTTCCAAACAGCTCTTACTGTTAGAAAGTTCTTCCGGGTCTTGAGGCAGAATCTCGTTTCTGTTATTTCGCTCTGCCTTCAGAGAAATGATGTGGAGTTATCTGACCTCTGAGCCAAGGAGATAAGTAACTGCAGTGGTACCTCGGGTTACATACGCTTCAGGTTACATACGCTTCAGGTTACAGACTTCGCTAACCCAGAAATAGTACCTCGGGTTAAGAACTTTGCTTCAGGATGAGAACAGAAATCGTGCTCCGGCAGCGCGGCAGCAGCGGGAGGCCCTATTAGCTAAAGTGGTGCTACAGGTTAAGAACAGTTTCAGGTTAAGAACGGACCTCCGGAACAAATTAAGTACTTAACCTGAGGTACCACTGTATACAACCTTCAGAAGACTTCTGAAGGAAGTCCTGTACAGTCGTACCTCGGGTTACAGACGCTTCAGGTTGCGCACCGCACCAAACCCGGAAGTACTGGAATGGGTTACTTCCAGGTTTCGGTGCTCATGTGTGCGCAGAAACGCTAAATTGCGCTTTGTGCATGCGCAAAAGCGCCGAATCGCAACCCGCACGTGTGCAGACGCAGCGCTGCGGGTTGCGAACGCTGCAGGTTGCAAACGTGCCTCCTGCACGGATCACGTTTGCAACCCGAGTGTCCACTGTATAGGGAAGTTTTTAAATACTGTGGTACCTCGGGTTAAGAACTTAATTCGTTCTGGAGGTCCGTTCTTAACCTGAAACTGTTCTTAACCTCAGGTACCACTTTAGCTAATGGGGCCTCCCGCTGCCGCTGCACCGCTGCTGCACGATTTCTGTTCTCATCCTGAAGCAAAGTTCTTAACCTGAGGGACTATTTCTGGGTTAGCGGAGTCTGTAACCTGAAGCGTCTGTAACCTGAAGCCTCTGTAACCCAAGGTACCACTGTATTGTTTCATTATGCTTTTATGTATGTCGGAAGCCGCCCAGAGTGGCTGGAGCAACCCAGTCAGATGCGAAGGTTGTAAATATTACTAATATTATTGTGGTAGTTTTTGAATAGGACGTTCCTATTTTCACCAGAGAAACGTTGGAGAATATGTTCCACTGCTGTCGTTTGGTCAAGTTTGTCTCGGGTCGTGTCGAAGTGGCCCTAAGCGCACATCTCGTCATCACATTTTTTTGGCGTGTGTTCAGGGCCACCCGATCTCGGTTCAGGACCCCGTCCAAAATCCTGTCTTGCTATGTGACCAGGGAAGCAAATTATCGCCTCCCTGCGGGGGGCTCATTAAGACCTGCTTGCTCCTGTGAGTGTGAAAAATATTGTTTTTGATGCATCATTTCGTTTTAATATTATTTTTTTACGAGCCTGGGGACCGTCGGCTGTCGGCGGCATCTATTTTTAAAGCAGGGGCTGACAGGCGATGGCATCATCGTGTTGATGTAGCGACCGGGGAGAGTAAATAAAGTGGAAAGGGACGGAGGTTTATTCAGTGCCGTGAGGTTGATTTCCCAACTGAAGGCTGGTCCCTTGGAAGGCGTTCATATTACACAAACACAGCTTTCTTGCGGTCCATATACAGTACAACAATTTAGTCGTTTAGTCGTGTCCGACTCTTTGTGACCCCCTGGACCAGAGCACGCCAGGCACTCCTGTCTTCCACTGCCTCCCTCAGTTTGGTCAAACTCATGCTGGTAGCTTCGAGAACACTGTCCCACCATCTCGTCCTCTGGCGTCCCCTTCTCCTTGTGCCCTCCATCTTTCCCAACATCAGGGTCTTTTCCAGGGAGTCTTCTCTTCTCATGAGGTGGCCAAAGTATCGGAGCGTGACGTCATTTTGCGTGTCTGCGCATGCGCAGAAGTGGCGAATAGCGACCCTCACAGACGCGGGCTGTGTTCTGCTCATGTTGCAAACGGGCCTCCGGAACGGATCCCGTTCACAACCAGAGGTACCACTGTACATCTTGATTTCTTGGCCTTTGGGCTAAGGTCGAGTGTAGTTCCTTGTTACTAGCAAAAGAACCCCCAAGGGCTGGGCTTGGGGAGCTTCCAGTTAGCAGCATCTTGAAGATAGGCTCCTAGGGCCCTTCCGGACATCCTTTTGTGGTGCATTCACGACGATTTGCCCCTGTGATGGTTTCAGAGTGGTTACCGTATATCGTGTGAAGAATCCAAATTTGGTGCTAGGTGCCATTAGGAAGGAATTGAAAACGAGACTTCCAGTATTAGTATGCCGTGATACGAATCATTGGTGCAACTGTGTTTGGAGTGATGTGGACCGTTCTGGGCGCCTCCGCTCAAAAAGGATGCTGGGCAAAATCCAACTATTCTGGACCACAGCCACGCGAGAAATATGTAAAATAACCAAACAAGTAATAGACATCACCCCAGAATTGGCCTTTCTAAACATCTTTCAAGACAACAATGCCCATTTACACCGCAAAGAACTCATAACCCACCTACTTTCAGCAGCCAGAAACACCATAACCAGACACTGGAGAGACCTGTCAGGAGTAAGCATGGACCAATGGTACCAAATAGTATGGGAAACAGCCCTACTAGAAAAATTAACCAATAAACTGAAACTGGCACGGGGACAATTAGAAGAAGACGCCTTCACCCTGGTACGTCTCCCCCTTTGTTGTTGTTGTTTTTAAATAATTTTTATTCAATTTTCCAAACAATTTTATACAATCATCAAATATTTTAGCACACATTCTTCAGTTTTTGACTTCCCTCAGTTTCTCTGTCAATCTTTCGTAAAAATTCTATTTTGTTAACGCGTTTCTAAACACAATATTGCCTTTTAACACTCCTTTCCCTCTTGCTCTCTTTTTTACAATATTTCTTACTATCTCACAGAGTCTCTTTAAAACCAACAAGCGTTGTTTGTACATCACATGTATTTTTCAGATATTCTGTAAATTTCCCCCAGTCCTCGATAAACTTTTGGTCTTTCTGGTATCGGATCTTCCCAGTCAATTTGTCCAATTCTGCATATTCAGTCAATTTCCTTCTCCGTTCTTCTACTGTTGCAATTTCTTCCTGCTTCCATCTTTGGGCCAAGAGTATCCTTGCAGCTCCCCTTTGTCACATACACAGTATGGCTCCCCTTTGTCACATACACAGCCCAACAAGACAACGACAATAATCCACCAACAGCATACAAATCAATATGGCCAACCTGATCCAAAACACCCACCCACCGCGCTCACACATGAAAACAAAGACCACCACAGCCAACCACAAATGAACAGCCCACCCTAGGTCAGCCCCAACCTCTCTCACCACCAAAGGAACACAAGTGAACAGCAAAGAACCTGCACAAGCAACGCTGACACCAAACCCCACATATATTAAGTATAACAGAAACATCGCCACCCGACCCCCACCCATCTCCCCCCCTCCACCCCTTCTTCTTTTTCTCCCCCTAATTTCTCAACAAATGAAACGGATTTGTAAAAATGTTACATGGAAAAAATATGAGACATTGCACTTACTTCTGTAAAACAAGAAAATCTTTAATAATTTATTTTTTTAAAGGATGCTGGGGAAAGTTCGTTGAAGGGCGGCCATGATCCTGGCGAGGGAGAGGCTCCCCCGTGGACAAAGGCTGCAGCGTTTGGGAGGTTTTAGTTTACAGAAAAAGCGAGGAAGAGGCGGCATGTTAGACGTACCTGAAATGGTGCAAGGCATGCACAGAGTAGATGGAGGAAAGGTTTTCTCCCTCACTCGTAATACCTAAATGCATGGACTTTGTTATAAGAATTTTAAAGTCCTAGATATATAATAAATGTTCATAAATGTACCAACCAAGCATGTACATAGATCAGCACAGGAAGACTGACCTGAAACCATTTTTGATTCCCAAACTTACCAAATGTTTTCTCTGCAAGGTCAAAGGAAAATGCAAAAGCCTCCCCATTGTCTTTTCCTTCACAAATCCTGTCTTAAGGGTATGTCTGTCTGTGTTTGAATAGGGTGTGAGCCTGTGACCTGGCTCAGGGACTAAGTATTTATCATTACAAAAGACTGGCCAGGCTCCCCAGGGTATCCAGTCAAGTGAGCATTAACAGGTAAACCTGTCAGACGAGATAAACAACGCACTCAGATTTCTGCTGTAGACCGCCTTTTCTGTGATGTAGGTATGATGTATATGGGGGTGGTGGTCTTAGGTTACACCCCTTCTGTGATGTATGTATGATGTATGGAGGGGTGGACTGGAGCTCCAGGGCAGGGAATTTAAAATTTCTATATAAGGGCAGGCACACCTTTGTTCTGGGTTCCTCCTCCTTTCCTGCGGGTGAGGGGAGCACCCTGTTGCAACAGATCAATAAAGATCAGGCTTACGAGCTTGCTTTGCTTCTCAATATTCTCTGGTTGGCCTCTGTTATTTTCTCCTACCAATAGGGAACCTACGTAAGGACTCTATATGGGCTCTTGGATACCCCATAAGGGAAAAAGGGCAGATTTTGTTTACAGCAACTTTCAATGGAGCTCATGGGGGTGAAGCTATCTATCAGTGGCTACCAGCCACAATGGCTCTGCCTCCACTTCTGAATCCCAGTTCCTGGAAACCGAAGGAGGGGAGAGGGCTCTGGTGCTCAGATCCTGCTTCCGGGTTCCCCACAGGCGTCTGTATGGCCGCTGTCAGAACAGGACCCTGGATCCAGCAGGGTTTTTCTTATGTTCTTGGGGGTCAACAAAGTGGGAAAGAAATTGAAGAGATTTGGGCAAGAATGGACACTGACGAACACTGAAAGCGAAGAGTGCAATAATTGGGCGCACTCTTCCCACCTTGGATCAAATCTACGCTTGCAGGTGCCATAAGAAAGCTGCAGAGATAGTGCAGGATAGTGCCCACCCCGGAAATGATCTCTTTTAGCTTCTGCCTTCTGGAAGAAGGTACAGGGTTATAAAGACTAGGACTAGCCGTCTGAGAAACAGTTTCTATCCAAATGCGATTTTGGTTTTAAATGCAGTGTAAGGAGTCTCTAAGGACGCGGGTGGCGCTGTGGGTAAAACCTCAGTGCCTAGGGCTTGCTGATCGTAAGGTCAGCGGTTCGAATCCCCACGACGGGGTGAGCTCCCGTTGCTCGGTCCCAGCTCCTGCCAACCTAGCAGTTCAAAAGCACGTCCAAGTGCAAGTAGATAAATAGGTACCACTCCAACGGGAAGGTAAACAGCGTTTCTGTGCGCTGCTCTGGTTCGCCAGAAGCGGCTTAGTCATGCTGGCCACATGACCCGGAAGCTGTACGCTGGCTCCCTCGGCCAATAGAGCGAGATGAGTGCTGCAACACCAGTCGGCCACGACTGGACCTAATGGTCAGGGGTCCCTTTACCTTTACCTAAGGAGTCTCTGTGGGAGTATATTGTACAGTGGTACCTCGGGTTACATACGCTTCAGGTTACAGACTCCGCTAACCCAGAAATAGTACCTCGGGTTAAGAACTTTGCTTCAGGATGAGAACAGAAATCGTGCGGCAGCAGCAGGAGGCCCCATTAGCTAAAGTGGTGCTTCAGGTTAAGAACAGCTTCAGGTTAAGAACGGACCTCCGGAATGAATTAAGTCCATAACCAGAGGTACCACTGTATTTTAAAAATGGGGTGTCAGAGTTTTTAGGGGGCTAACCAGGTTGGGATAGCTGGGGTAGCAGGCTTGTTGGTTTTGAATGTCTTATGTAGATTCCCCCCCCCCCCATTTCGTTGTTCTGTATGGGACAGTGACAATAAAGATTATCATATCGTATCGTACCCCTTTGCAGTCCTCTTATGCTGTGTGTTGTTGTGATAATGGACGCTGCTCTTGCAGCCCATCAGCCCACTCCTTGAAGACTTCAAAATCCAGCATGTGACAAGCCCTTGCCAACAGAGTCAGTGGATATGGGTGGAGGCCGGCAGCTTCACGAGTTGCATTGCTGGCCAACTGCCAAGGCATGTATCTCAGCGGGCGGCGGGGGTGCTGCCAGACCCCCGAAGCCCACCCATCCCAGCCCTGCCCCTCTGCTATTTCTGCAAGGCCATCTGCAAGATTTTTCCCAGGGGTGGTGGCAAGGGCAAACACTGAAGGGGGAGAGTGGAGTAGCCTTAAAAAAATATATAATAATAGTGCCTGGACATTTTGCCTCCTGACTCAGGTTTTCAAACCCTCCACCTTTCCCTATTTTCCAAGGACAACCCCCCTGGATTTACAGAAGCCGTCCCGGTTTCTTATTTGATCCCAAAAACGTCTCACTTTTCCGTAGGACGTTTCTGTTTTCATTGGAGAAATGTTGGGGGGTATGGAGTTATCTGA
This sequence comes from Podarcis siculus, assembly GCA_034642415.1. NCBI lineage: Eukaryota > Metazoa > Chordata > Lepidosauria > Squamata > Lacertidae > Podarcis > Podarcis siculus. The sequence goes on along the minus strand of JAXCMG010000044.1, from coordinate 5,029,496 downwards.
TCCTCGATCCATCTGAACGCGACCCTCGTTCAGGGAAGGTGTTTGGCTTTTTTTTACAGCGGTACCTCGGGTTACATACGCTTCAGGTTACAGACTCCGCTAACCCAGAAATAGTGCTTCAGGTTAAGAACTTTGCTTCAGGATGAGAACAGAAATTGTGCTCCAGCGGCACGGCGGCAGCAGGAGGCCCCATTAGCTAAAGTGGTGCTTCAGGTTAAGAAAAGTTTCAGGTTAAGAACGGACTTCCGGAACGAATTAAGTACTTAACCCGAGGTACCACTGTACTGTTTTACTATGTTTTTATATGTGTTGTGAGTCGCCCCGAGTGGCTGGGGCAATCCAGTGAGATGGGCGACGAATAATAATAATAATAATAATAATAATAATAATAATAATAATAATGGAATAGGACATCCCTATTTTCATAGGAGAAATGTTGGAGGGTATGGGTTTTGCAATTGCTATGAACTTGCTCTTTTAAAAAATGGTGGTCTGGAGATCGTGTTTTTTTGGGGGGGCTGCCCCTTTGTCCATCTGTCCCCCTGCCTCACCCCATAGGTGCCGATGTATCTCTGCCTGTTTCCCTGCCCCTGTTTTCACCAGCAAAATATTAGAGAATTTGATTTTGTCCAATCAACTGAAGGCTTTTCCTTCAGGGTGCAGAGATCACCCAGTTCCCCTGGGCCGAATGCTTTTTGGACAGAGCTTTCCCATGTCTAGTTACTCTGTCGACGCGACACTCAGATTTTCCTGGCCGAAGCCTCTGTGGTTACCAGCGGCGTGTGAGAGCCAATGTAAGCTTGGAGGCACTTGGGTAGCTAGTACACACACACACACACACACACACACACACACACAATTTGTTGGGCTGTGAGGTCTGCAGGCTGCCGTGTCAATCAATATGCTGCAATGTGATGTTAGCTGCCTCTTAACCGCTGTTCCGAATCTGTCCTATTTCATCTTAGGCCCATAGCTGTCAACTTACAGATTTGAAAATAAGGGACCAGCAGCCTTGAAAATAAGGGACCAGCAGCCTTGAAAATAAGGGACCAGCAGCCAAAATAAGGGACCTGCAGCCTCACCTGTCCCAGGCACTCCAGTCTTCCTGTCCTCCTGCAGTCTGGTCAAACTCATGCTGGTAGCTTCGAGAACACTGTCCAGCCAACTTTGTAACCAGAGGTTCAACTGAATAGAATCTGAATCACATGCACCACAAGGCCTATGCAGCCTCACCTTAAGATGGCTCCCCAGCCTGGCTTTGCACTGCAAAGTTTGCAGCAGCACGTGCAACAAAATGGCATCCAGCATTCAAAAACCTCCTCAGCTTGCATTAACTAGCCACACACAAGGCATGCAAGCTCCACCCCCCAGTCATTCTTAGACTTCTTATTGGGTGAGCAACACAGCCAAGCAACACAGTTGGAGCCTCCCTCCTCCCTGGCCGGCAGGGAGGGAGGGAGAGGAGCTGCTTCCTTTGAAATTTAAGGGACATCATTTAAGGGACATCCATCAATAAGGGACAGCAGCTGGACATGGCGCTGGAATAAGGGACTGTCCCTTCAAATAAGGGATGCTTGACAGCTATGCTTAGGCCATGTTCACACCGCACATTGAAAGCACTGTGATACCACTTTAAACTATCGTGGCTTCCCGCAAAGAATTCTGGGAACTGTAGTTTGCTGAGAGTCATTAGGAGACTTCCCTATTCCCCTCCCAGAGCTACAATTCCCAGAATTCTCTGTGAAGGGTGACTGAGTGAGAACTGTAGCTCTGGGAGGGGATTTTTTTGGGGGGGTGGTCTCCTAACAACAGCACCCTTAACAAACTACAACTCCCAGAATTCTTTGGGGGAAGCCGGGACAGTTTAAAGCGGTGTTATAGTGCTTTAAACATGGGGTGCGGATGCAGGGGGGAAAAGTTTAAGCCAGCCTTTCATCAACCTGGTGCTGTCTGGATATTTAGGATGCTGGCTGGACCTGGTGGGAGTTGTAGTTCAAAACATCTGGATGGCGCCAGATTGATGAAAGGCTGCTTTGAACAGAATAGTCATCTCCCTCCCTTAATGTACAAAGGTACAAACGTGTGTTTGCACACAAACCATCTGTCAACTGGACTTTCAGTTTGTCAATTGAACTTTCACCGTCGGAGCTTGATGCCGTACCAGTGAATCCAAAGCACCGTTTTTAACGCTTTAGAACATTCGTGGTTGCCGAGTTTGATTTGGTATTATTTTTAAAAACTGGCCTTCTTACAGTAGCTGGGAGAACAGGCTAGTCCCACCCACATCCCTGTAGATTTATAAACACCTGTATATTTGTTTCATAGGTCCCTCAATATCTCAGTTTACCTGATTTAAGCACCCTTGATGAATTGCTGCCCCTGTTGTTGCCTCTGGGAGAAAACCTTGCTAACATTCCCTTAAGGTGAGATGCTGGAATTGCCATTCCCAGAGGCACCATCAGGACTGGACTTTGAGGCAGATGTTTTGGACTCTATATCTGCAGGGCACCAGGTTGGGGGAACTTTTCAAGTCCATCTTCCATAGAATAATACAATTTCAGAGGTGGAAGGGACACCCAAGGTTCATCTAGTCTAACCCTCCGCAATGCAGGCATCGCAGCTAAAGCATCCATGACAGTTGGGTCTCCAACCTCTGCTTTAAAAATCTACAACGAAAGGATCCACCATCTGAGCACTGGCTAACTTCCAGGTGCTTTTGATCACAATTCCCATCAGCCCAACCAGTTGATGGGTTTTGTAGTCCCAAGCAGCTGGGAGGCAGCCAAGGCTGCTTCAACTGAACCAACGAAGACTCTTAATTCTTTTTCAGTCATTGGAGCAAAAAGCCTTAGGGTTGGCAGTTGGTACAGAATAAGAATTTGTCCAGGTCGTGTGCTACAAATCGAATGTCATTCCCTATCCGGCAGGGAGGAAGCGGATAATTCATTGGCTTGGAATGTGAAATGGAGTCTGCACGTTGATGGTCAGTGTCCAGTGGGCGATGCTGGGATCACGGTTTGGTTATTCTCCTTTTCTCCTATGACTTAGGACATGGGTAGGCAAACTAAGGCCCGGGGGCCGGATCCGGCCCAATCGCCTTCTCAATCTGGCCCACGGACGGTCCGAGAATCAGCATGTTTTTACATGAGTAGAATGTGTCATTTAAAATGCATCTCTGGGTTATTTGTGGGGCATAGGAATTCGTTCATTCCCCCCCCCCCAATATAGTCCGGACCCCCACAAGGTCTGAGGGAGAGTGGACTGGTCCCCTGCTTTAAAGGTTTGCTGATCCCTGACTTAGGACCATCCCATGAAACTGAAGAGTCAAGACAGGCAAAAGAAAGCTCTTTCTTCATGCAGAAGAGTTCAACAACAACAACAGTTATTATTCTTTATACCCTGCCCATCTGGCTGGGTTTCCCCAGCCACTCTGGGCGGCTTCCAACAAAATATTAAAATACAATAGTCCGTCAAACATTAAAAGCTTCTCTAAACAGGGCTGCCTTCAGATGTCTTCTAAAAGTCAGATAGTTGTTTATTTTCTTGACATCTGATGGGAGGGCGTTCCACAGGGCGGGCACCACCACCGAGAAGGCCCTCTGCCTGGTTCCCTGCAACCTCACTTCTCACAGGCAGGGAACGGCCAGAAGGCCCTCGGCGCTGGACCTCAGTGCCCGGGCTGAATAATGGGGGTGGAGACACTCCTTCAGGTATACGGGGCCGAGGCCGTTTAAGGCTTTAAACACTTTGAATTGAGCACCAACACTTTGAATTGAAGTGTGCACTTTGAAAATGTACTGGGAGCCAGTGTAGGTCTTTCAGAACCGGTGTTACACGGTCTTGGCGGCCACTCCCAGTCACCAGTCTAGCTGCCGCATTCTGGATTAGTTGTAGTTTCTGGGTCACCTTCAAAGGTAGCCCTTTGGGAGCTAGTGGGAGATAACTAGAGCATGCACCACTCTGGCGAGACAGTCGGTGGGCAGGTAGGGTCTCAGCCTGCGTACCAGATGGAGCTGGTAGACAGCCGCCCTGGACACAGAATTGACCTGGAGCTATGGAACTCACTCCCACAGGAGGCCACCAAATTGGATTAGACCAGGCACAGGCAAACCCGGCCCTCCAGATGTTTTGGGACTACAACTCCCATCATCCCTGACCACTGGCCTGTTAGCTAGGGATGATGGGAGTTGTAGTTCCAAAACATTTGGAGGGCCGAGTTTGCCTATGCCTGGATTAGACCAATTTGTGGAGGAGGGAACTATTGATGTCTACTAGTCAGGATGCAGATCTCTACATGTTGCCTTTTCAGCCAGATCTACTGTTTTCGGCATAGGCATACGAGCAAATGGTTTGGAGTGCTCCAAAAACATCTTCTGGAGTGACTCAAGCTGTGTTTTCCATCACACTTAGCAGAACTCAGAGAGAACGTCTCCAGAAACCTTGGCAGTTTCAGTGCTGCTAAACGCTCAGCTTCGGAGCATATCACATCCCAGAATCTCCCCTTTTATGCGAACTGGACATATGTCGCTGGCCCTGAGACAGTGGCGAGTCTTTCGCCCCTCCGATCCCAGGCTGCTACACCCCTCGCACCGATCCTGACCCCCTCTGCGAGCAGCTTTTTGGGCTTGAACATGGCACCGTGTTCGTTGCCGCAACTTTGTCCTCCCCCTGGAGTGACTTAACCCTTGGCAGTGGGTGCCACCATTTGCAATCTTTGGAAGGGATCTTGGGCCGTCGCAAGCGGCCGAGTCTGTGTCTGAGGGACGCTCTGTCCCCCGCACTTAACTGCACTAGGCTGGGGGACGTGGCGCCTTTTTGGACACGCTAGCTATCTGCCTGGGGGTGGGTGGGAAGGATGACATCATGTCTGCAGAGCCACGGTGGAGCTTGAAAGACGCTTCTTTGATTTAGAAGTGCGATGGGGGGCCGGCAGATCCTGCCGAAGACACGTCAGGGTCTGCGGTGTGAGGAAGAGACCCACACGAAGCATGAATCGTGGTTATAGAGTTTCAGAGTTTCAGAGTTAGGTTTGGGGCAGGTGGGGGAGGATGGGCAGACTTGGGTTCAAGCCAAGCAAAAGAATTTGCTCTGCAAAGTGAATCACAGTGGTGAATATTCACTAGATGTTCCCCTAGTACAGTGGTAAAGGTAAAGGTAAAGGTACCCCTGCCCGTACGGGCCAGTCTTGACAGACTCTGGGGTTGGTGCGCCCATCTCACTCTATAGGCCGGGGGCCAGCGCTGTCCGGAGACACTTCCGGGTCACGTGGCCAGCGTGACATCGCTGCTCTGGCGAGCCAGAGCCGCACACGGAAACGCCGTTTACCTTCCCGCTAGAAAGCGGTCCCTATTTATCTACTTGCACCCGGGGGTGCTTTCGAACTGCTAGGTTGGCAGGCGCTGGGACCGAGCAACGGGAGTGCACCCCGCCGCGGGGATTCGAACCGCCGACCTTTCGATCGGCAAGCCCTAGGAGCTGAGGCTTTTACCCACAGCGCCACCCGCGTCCCTAGTACAGTGGTACCTCAGGTTAAGTACTTAATTCGTTCTGGAGGTCCGTACTTAACCTGAAACTGTTCTTAACCTGAAGCACCACTTTAGCTAATGGGGCCTCCTGCTGCTGCCGCGCCGCCAGAGCACGATTTCTGTTCTCATCCTGAAGCATAGTTCTTAACCTGAAACACTATTTCTGGGTTAGCGGAGTCTGTAGTCTGAAGCGTATGTAACCTGAAGCGTATGTAACCTGAGGTACCACTGTATTCTAACGTTTGTGGAATATTTGGTTTCCGTATTTGACATCCAATCCCTGTTTTTGTTTGGCGTGACATGAAATAGTTGGCTTCTGACAGCGTTCGATTGTTGACATGCAGCGGTGCTCAGTATTGTAATGTATCGGTTACTATTTGGAATGAGCAGTGAACACGATCCAGCCCTCCTCCAACGTGCTGGGTAGGATGCAGATACTCACGATTAGCTACCAACGACAGTGTTCTTCAATCTCGGGTCCCTAGACTTGGTTGTTGGACTACAGCTCCCATCATCTCTGACCATTCGCTGGGGATGATGGGAACTGTAGTCCAGGAACCACGTCTGGGGACCCGAGGTCGAAGAACAGTGATATAGAAGGGTAAAATTTCATTAAACGTAGCAACACAAAGTGGAGGCATCAGCAGATCAAATAACTTTGATTGGTCGTCTTCACTGACCTGGTGACCGCATGGGAACATGAAAACATATTTGCTGGATCAGGCCAAAGGCCTATCTAGGGCGCATTCAGAGATGGGGAATATTGTGTTAGTTTTCCTGGTTATAATGCTGGTGCTTCTACCTCATTTTCTAATGTTCCTTTCCCACTACCTGTGCACTACAGAACTGTGGCTTTTTGACCAATATACTTGCATGTCTGCTTTTGAATTATGGTGCTGGAGGAGACTCTTGAGAGTCCCATCAAGATCAAACCTATCCATCCTTAAGGAAATCAGCCCTGAGTGCTCACTGGAAGGACAGATCCTGAAGCTGAGGCTCCAATACTTTGGCCACCTCATGAGAAGAGAAGACTCCCTGGAAAAGACCCTGATGCTGGGAAAGATGGAGGGCACAAGGAGAAGGGGACGACAGAGGACGAGATGGTTGGACAGCGTTCTCGAAGCTACCAGCATGAGTTTGACCAAACTGTGGGAGGCAGTGGAAGACAGGAGTGCCTGGCGTGCTCTGGTCCAGGGGGTCACGACGAGTCGGACACGACTAAAGGACTAAACAACAACACTTGCATGTCACACTAAATTTAATCCACACTAGTCGGGTGTGTTGTGGCACAACGGCAGACATCGTTGGACAACGTTGCTTCTCTCCTCTCCCCCCTCCCTTTCTGCACCTGCGTTCTTCTGTCTCCCCCCCAAAAAAAATAACCCCCCACCCATTAAGACAGCAGAAAAGAACTGCATCCTGCTACACCCAGAGTTTCCCCCACCCTGGGTTAAACAGATATATTTGATTCTGGAATCAGACAACACAGAAATGAGCACTATGCTCCAGTTGTTTTCCAGAAGTGGCTTTTGGTGTGAAAACGAACAATGGGAGAAACGTTGGGGAAATGGAATAATTTGTTGTGCGGCTGCAACCCTAGTCCAGCATCTTGTTCTCAAAGTGGCCGACCAGATGCCTATTATGGGAAGTCCTCAAGGAGGGCCAGAGCACAACAGCACTCTTCTCTGATCCCCAGTGACCGGTACTTAGAGGCTTTCAGTGTGGCTGGAGCAGATGGGAATTCTAGTCCAAAACCTCAGAAAGCCACGAGGCTGGCAAAGCCTGACTTAAACACATGCGCTTGCGCTTGAGACTAAAGTGAGGCACAGAGCAGGGGTCAGCAAACTTTTCCAGCAGGGGCCGGTCCACTGTCCCTCAGACCTCGTGGGGGGCCGGACTATATTTTTTGGGGGGAAACAAAATGAACGAATTTCCCCCACAAATAACCCAGAGATGCATTTACCTTCCCGCCAGAGTGGTGCCTATTTATCTACTTGCACTTGACATGCTTTCGAACTGCTAGGTTGGCAGGAGCAGGGACTGAGCAACGGGAGTTCACCCCGTCGTGGGGATTCGAACTGCCAACCTTCTGATCAGCAGGCCCAAGAGGCTTAGTGGTTTAGACCACAGCACCACCTGCGTCCCATGTATATGGCCTCATGTACATGGCTCATGTATATGGTCACCAAGCCCTGCATAGGTATTTGTGGGAAGCAAACACGGCGTTTCGAAGATGATAATAGGAAGCCATTGTATCTGTTTTACAGTATCGTCCAGGTGCTTGGCTGAGCTCCCAATAAGGGCAAGATCCATGTTGTCTGACCCAGAAATAAATACCGTATTTTTCGCCCTACAAGACACATTTTTTCCCTCCTAAAAAGTAAGGGGAAATGTGTGTGCGTCTTATGGAGTGAATGCAGGCTGCGCAGCTATCCCAGAAGCCAGAACAGCAAGAGGGATTGGTGTGCAGCGATCCCTCTTGCTCTTCTGGCTCCAGGGATAGCCACACAAAGCCTCTTGAGTGCAGCCGGAGCGCTCCTGCCTCTTCGCTCAAGAGGCTTTGCATTGCTTTCTTGTTTTCCTCCTCTAAAAACTAGGTGCCTCTTATGGTCGGGTGCGTCTTGTAGAGCGAAAAATACAGTATATAGTTCCCTCCTCCTGGGTATTTGAGGCAGCAAGGGGACACAGAGGACGAGGCCAGGGAACCGCATCTGTATCGGCCTGCATGCCGCCATTGCTTTTCCGCATGGGCAAGCAAGCTAAGAGACACTCCTCAGGTCCGTAAATCAAAAATTGAGCAGCGCTGGGTTGTGTGGAAAAGAGAAGACAAGCGGCCTGCTTTGGCAGGGCTCCCCAATCTCTCGGCAGGGGAGCTGGGCTGGTGGTTTTGGCAGAGGACGAGGGGGGCTCCCCCTGATCCCACCCCGCCCCGAGGGAATCCAAAACAAGCTGCTCTTTGCTGGAGAAACCCACAGCTGAAATGGATGGCTGTTCGGGAGCAGGAAGGGAGAAAGGGGGTCGCCTGCCCCCTTGGGTCTGGAGTGAGAGAGTGTGTGTATAATAATAATAATAATAATAATAATAATAATAATAATAATAATAAATTTTATTTATACCCCGCCCTCCCCGGCCAGAGCCGGGCTCAGGGCGGCTAACACCAGTAAAATTACAGTAAAAACATAGGGAAAAGAAAAGAAAAAAACCCAATTTAAAATACAGGTTAAAATGCAATTTAAAATGCAGTCTCATTTTAAAAGTAGCCCATAGATCAAAACCATAGGGGAGGGAAAACATAAGGGTCAGACTGAGTCCAAACCAAAGGCCAGGCGGAACAGCTCTGTCTTGCAGGCCCTGCGGAAAGATGTCAAGTCCCGCAGGGCCCTGTTCTCTTGTGACAGAGCGTTCCACCAGATCGGGGCCAGTACTGAAAAGGGTTAAACCACAGAGCCTAGGGCTTGCCGATCAGAAGGTCGGCGGTTCAAATCCCTGCGACGGGGTGAGCTCCCGTTGCTGGGTCCCTGCTCCTGCCAACCTAGCAGTTCGAAAGGACGTCAAAGTGCAAGTAGATAAATAGGTACCGCTCCGGTGGGAAGGTAAACGGCGTTTCCGTGCGCTGCTCTGGTTCGCCAGAAGTGGCTTAGTCATGCTGGCCACATGACCCAGAAGCTGTATGCCAGCTCCCTCGGCCAGTAAAGCGAGATGAGCGCCACAACCCCAGAGTTGTCCACGACTGGACCTAACAGTCAGGGGTCCCTTTACCCTTTTACATGGCTCTATCAAGAAAACTGGGGGGGGGTCCCAGATGTGGTTGTGCTCCAGCTCCCATCAGCCACACCTGGCAGAGTTGATGGCCAGGGAAGAAGAAGAAATGTCCTTATTTTCATCGGACGAATGTCGGAGGGTATTGAAGCAAAGTTTTAAGTCCACGGCCTCCTTTTCTACAGCTGTTGAAAGTGGTTGTGTTTTTGCACACAGGCACAGCAGCTCCCTGCGCCCCCTCCCGGTAACCCCCCTAGCCCCCCCAAAAATGCACGCCTGCGGTCTGGGCTCTTGCCAGGAGGGGGGGAAATCCACGTCTCCTTGTACATCAAACAAAAATTAGGTCTTGAGCCGTCGCCGGCTTTTGATTGGCTGCCTTCCCCCTATGTGTTTATTTACACGGCAATTAGTTAAACCAACTGCTTTCACCGGCCGGCCCTAACGCTTGCCAAGGTACACAGTTCGTACGGCACCCCCTAGGGGCAGGGCGGAATGGCAGCGAGGGGAGGTGGGAAGAGAAGGAAAGTGGGGCAGGGCAGGGGGGTGGGGAGAAGAGAGGACCAGGTGAGCGATTGCAAGAAGAGATGGAGTGCTCTGGGGAGGGGAGAGGGGCGTGCGAGTCTGTTTCCTTGTTGTGAGAATGTGCGCAACTCAGACACACACATGCACACAAACCTGCTCAGAGTCTGTGTTCCAACAAGCAAGCTCTATCCTGCTGCGAATAATAATAATAATTTATTATTTATACCCCGCCCATCTGTCTGAGTTTCCCCAGCCACTCTGGGCGGCTCCCAATCAAGTATTAAAAACAGTACAGCGTTAAATATTAAAAACTTCCCTGAACAGGGCTGCCTTCAGATGTCTTCTGAATGTCAGGTAGTTGTTTATCTCTTTGACATCTGATGGGAGGGCGTTCCACAGGGCGGGTGCCACCGCCGAGAAGGCCCTCTGCCTGGTTCCCTGTAGCTTTGCTTCTCGCAATGAGGGAAGCGCCAGAAGGCCCTCGGCGCTGGACCTCAGTGTCCGGGCTGAACGATGGGGGTGGAGACGCTCCTTCAGATATACTGGACCGAGGCCGTTTAGGGCTTTAAAGGTCAGCACCAACACTTTGAATTGTGCTCGGAAACGTACTGGGAGCCAATGCAGATCTCTCAGAACCGGTGTTATGTGGTCCCAGCGGCTTCTCCCAGTCACCAGTCTAGCTGCCGCATTCTGGATTAATTGCAGTTTCTGGGTCACCTTCAAAGGTAGCCCCACGTAGAGTGCATTTCAGTAGTCCAAGTGGGAGATAACTAGAGCATGCACCACTCTGGTGAGACAGTCCGCGGGCAGGTAGGGTCTCAGCCTGCGTACGAGGTGGAGCTGGGAGACAGCTGCCCTGGACACAGAATTGACCTGCGCCTCCATGGACAGCTGTGAGTCTAAAATGACTCCCAGGCTGCACACCTGGTCCTTCAGGGGCACAGTTACCCCATTCAGGACCAGGGAATCCCCCACACCCACCCGCTCCCTGTCCCCCAAGAACAGTACTTCTGTCTTGTCAGGATTCAACCTCAATCTGTTAGCCGCCATCCATCCTCCAACCGCTAGGAAAACACACAGTTCTTTCTTCAGTGTTGGGATACAGTGAAAAAGTGGGCGGCCTGGTCTCCCTTTCCGCAGTCGAAATATGCCTTCTTGGACCCTCAACGGAGGTAGCAGGTTGCTTGGTACAGCCCCCTCCCCAGCGCCTAATCTCTGGCGTGGTCTTCGCCATTACCTGGCACCGGCCAGGTGCTGTGGGCTACAACTCCCAGCAGCCCCAAAGCAGAGGGCGTCAGGTAACGGCCAAGTCTCTCAGCTCAAGCCCACCACCTTCTAATCTGAAAGAAGCCTCCTAATTCATAATGTGTGGAGGAGACTCTCTGGGGTCACTTAGTGGGGAGGGGAGGGCACTCTGCACATGCTCAGAGACCACCTCAAATGGAGTTGTGGCATTGCCAAAGGCGAACATGGGCAAGCCCAGCACAATTTAATAGTAATAATAATAATAATAATAATAATAATAATAATTTTATTTATACCCCGCCCTTCCCAGTTCAGAAAACTGGGCTCAGGGTGGCTAACAACAAATTTAAAACACTTAATTGATGCCACAAAAATCTGAATCAAAAGTGCTCACGGGGTGTTGCGAGTTGGACTAGGGAGGCCCGGGTTTGAATCTCCATTCATCCATGGCCATAGGCCAATCACCGTCTCTGAGCCTACCTCACAAGGTTGTTGTGAAGGTAAAATCCGGAGGAGAGTAGCAGGTAAGCCTGCTTGAGCTCCTTGGAGGTCAACAACAACAACTTATACTGACCTTTGCACACACAAAAAAGTTCCAATTATAACTCCCTCTTTTAATTCAGCTGTGATTTGTGTATACATAATATTTTCGAGTTGGAAGGGACCACAAGGATCATCTAGTCCACACCCCCCCCCCGCAATGCTGGAATATTTTTCTCAACTGGGGGCTCGAACCCACAACCTTGAGGTTAAGAACCTCATGCGCTACCAACTGAGCTATCCCTCAGGCCATTTTTATACCCAACATCACTCAGCTACAGCCAATGAGACGCTTCAGAATATTCGTTCCTCAGTGTTCCATAGGTGCCACTGCGGTCCGTCACCTTTTGATTGACGCCAGTAGGGTTGCCATATTTCAAAAAGTAAAAGCCAGGACACCCTGAAAGTTGTGGAGCTTTATTTTAGGATGGCCCCCAAATTATAGAGCTTTTACTTTAGGAAACCACGGAAATTGTTCAGCAGTTTTTTCAGACCAACCCCAGAGTTGTTCGATTTTTCGACTGACTTTTCTAAGATACCTGACAGAGTGCTGCCTTTCGGAAATTCCCCCTGATGTCAATTCCGCCTTTGAAATCCCAGACATATGGCTGCTCCAGACATTAGACAAAGCAGCTGAAGAAGGCAGAAACCAAAACATTTTGCTTAAAGACTTACATTTACAGTGGTACCTCGGGTTAAGTACTTAATTCGTTCCAGAGGTCCGTACTGAACCTGAAACTGTTCTTAACCTGAAGTACCATTTTAGCTAATGGGGCCTCCTGCTGCTGCCGCGCCGCCGAAGCACGATTTCTGTTCTCAGCCTGAAGCAAAGTTCTTAAACTGAAGCACTATTTCTGGGTTAGCGGAGTCTGTAACCTGAAGCGTATGTAACCTGAAGCGTATGAAACCCGAGGTACCACTGACTCTGAATCTTTTTATATGCAATTGCTGGTATATCTTGCAAATGATATATATGCAATTGCTTTATATTCATAAATGAAATTCTTATTACTAATAACTTTAACAACATCTTTTCTGAGGAACAGCATCCCCCTCGAGATACGGCAGGTTCTTACTATCTCCAATTTCCGGAACCAGTCGCAAGACATTAAAAGTTCTGGCAGGCTCTCTCAGCTGGATAAACGGGTCTTGACTGCTTTGTTAGGGTTTCAGTCTTGTTTTAAATGCGTTTGTTATTTGTGCTTTTGACTGTCTTTAATCAGCTAATGTGTAACTCGCCTTGAGACGGTGGTGATTAAATCTTAGGTGATAATGATGAGAATGTCTGTTGTCTTGGACACTGATAAACAGGAACGGTTTTCATTGTTAACTACGTACAGAGCAGGGACGCGGGTGGCGCTGTGGGTGAAACCTCAGCGCCTAGGACTTGCCGATCGCATGGTCGGCGGTTCGAATCCCCATGACCGGGTGAGCTCCCGTTGCTCGGTCCCTGCTCCTGCCCACCTAGCAGTTTGAATGCACGTCAAAGTGCAAGTAGATAAACAGGTACCGCTTTATAGCGGGAAGGTTAACGGCGTTTCCGTGTGCTGCGCTGGTGCTGGCTCGCCAGATGCAGCTTGTCACGCTGGCCACGTGACCCAGAAGTGTCTCTGGATGGCGCCGGCCCCCGGCCTCTAGAGTGAAATGAGCGCACAACCCTAGAGTCTGTCAAGACTGGTCCGTACGGGCAGGGGTACCTTTACCTTTACGTACAGAGCAATCCGGCCTGAATTGCTGCTTGGTGCCACACTGAGAGCCCGTGTGGTGTAGTGGTTAAGAGCGGTAGTCTTGTAGTCTGGGGAACCGGGTTCGCGTCTCCGCTCCTCCACATGCAGCTGCTGGGTGACCTTGGGCCAGTCCCACTTCTCTGAAGTCTCTCAGCCCCACTCACCTCACAGAGTGTTTGCTGTGGGAGAGGAAGGGAAAGGAGAATGTTAGCCGCTTTGAGACTCCTTAAAGGGAGTGAAAGGCGGGATATCAAATCCAAACTCTTCTTCTCTTCTTCTATGGTGTCCATTTGCGTGTTTTTATAACTCTTAATGGAGAAATCTGAGGGCTCCCTTGGACAAAAAAACAAGGACACCAGCCAGGAATACCAGAGCAAAACAGCAGCCAGTAGGTCTTGGTCGCGACAGGACTCCCACCTGCCACAAGGTGGAACAAGATGGAAGCCCCGAACAAAAGAGCCCCCAAACTTTTATTAGCTGCTCATCCCCATGTTACACCCCCCCAAACTACATCACTCATACATCACGGTTACATCATGAAAGGGGAGGTCTGGTGGCCGTAATCTGAGCATCCTGGACTCTGCCCCATGGTTCTCCTTGCCCTCCACCAAACACCCATCAAGTGAAGCAAAGGAGATATTTTCATTTTCCTGTTTCCCAGCCAAGTTCATCACACCCTTTTGTCTTCATCTGGGTTTGCTATTTCTGGAATGGCTACCTGTCTGGCACTCAGGTATCAGGATGCCAGAGATTATTGTTATGTACTGAAGTTCTCACCCTGGGCCAGCAGGGGGATACTATGGATAGTTTTCACTCAGGTCCACATATGCAAATAAGGGATTGAAAGTGACGTTCAGTGGTTGGATAGTTACAGGAAATGGTTACTGTTGTGTTGTGGTGGAGCTCTATATAAGCAGGCTGGCTGAACCCTTCAGTTCAGTTCTGTTCTGGCCTGTGAATAAACAAGAGCTGTTTGAAGAATCGCTGTGTCGTCTGATATGTTCACCCACAACTTAACAATTATCACTCAGGCAGAGGGGCTGCTGAGCAGCTGAGCTCACCTGTCCATATGAATTTCTGAAGTTTTCCCAGTGAGCCAGTACATAGATACATTTATCAGTGAAGTCTTACATTTGGTATGGTGCAGCAAAGGCCCTTTGAATACCATATTTTCCCCGACCATAAGACGCACCTAGTTTTAGAGGAGGAGAACAAGAAAAAAAAATGTTCTCTCCCTCTCGGCGCAGGTCCACATATGCAAATGTTCTCCCCCTCTCTGCTCAGCGCCCCTTCAGCAAAGCCGCAGGATAAGCGGAGCCCCTTCCATTTCTCCTCCCGCTTCGCTGAAGGGGCGCTGCACAGAGAGGGAAAGCTGCGCAGTGGCTCTCCAACGAAGGGAAGCCAGGAGAACAAGAGTGATCGGTGCGCACCGATCCCTCTTGCTCTCCTGGCTTCAGCGAAAGCTGCGCCTGCATTCGCTCCGTAAGACGCACACACATTTCCCCTTGCTTTTTAGGAGGGGGAAAGTGCGTCTTATAGAGCGAAAAATACGGTAGATAGGAAGAAACTGTGATGAAGTGTTTTGTGGGGACAAATCACACAAGTCCCAAAAGTGATTGTGCTGGTTTTGGTAGTGGGCTGCATGTGCATGATATCTGCTGGAGGGGCAACCCCCCCAACCTATACATAAATTCCTGCAATGTATCGCAAACCGCCCTGTGCTCCTCGAATGAAGGGCTGTGCATAAATTTAATAAATAGATAAACAAAACAAGATAATTGGTGATGCTCTGTGCCCTGTTTGATGCCCGCCTTGTCTCCTTTGCAGTTCATCATCTCCGAGAGCGACCCGGAGGAGTCTGCATGCCCACTGGAATGTCCTCACGAACGCGGGCGCCCGGTTTGCGCCTCCGACGGGAAGCTCTACAAGTCCCCGTGCGCCTTCCAGAAAGCTCGATGCCGCGAACGTTCTCTCGAAGCCCTGCCTCGCTTCCGCTGCGGTGGGGCAGCCCACCGGGAGCCCAACTGTAGGTAGAGAAGGTTCGGCAGCGTGGCCTAGTGGTGGGGGACTGGACAGAGGGAATCTCTTTTAATTTTTTTTTTTAAATGTTTGAAATTTTTAATTTTTACCAACAACCAAAACACAAACAGTGAAACCCCCCAGGCGACTGATACATTGGGTATACATAATCAATAATAACATATTCAAATCAACCATATGTACAATTTTATATATGTTAATACTCCTCCATCCCATAGCTTTCAACCGTTCTTTATTTGGCAGGAAAGTCCCTTATCCCAGCGCTGTGTCCTGCTGCTGTCCCTTGTTGATGATGTCCCTTAAATTTCCCGGGTTTCAAAGGAAGCAGCTCCTCTCCCTCCCTCCCTGCCGGCCAGGGAGGAGGGAGGCTCCAACTGTGTTGCTTGGCTGCGTTGCTCACCCAATAAGGAGTCTAAGAACGACTGGGGGTGGAGCTTGCATGCCTTGTGCCGATTAAATCTTCCCAGCGCTTCCCAGCGGAGAGGTGACGGTGGTTTTCCTTGCTGCATCCCCTTTGCTGGGTTGCTGTGCTGTGGGAACCACCACTTGAGGCTTTGTTTGGCTGCTGGCTGGGCTTTCTGCCTTTGGCTCGGAGGGGCTCAGAAGTCGAACATACCTGTGCTGTGAAAATCCCTTATTTTGGCTGCTGAGCCATTATTTTCAAGGCTGCTGTTCCCTTATTTTCAAATCTGTAAGTTGACAGCTATGCTCCATCCACAAGGTTTATTTAACTTTTAACATTTTAATTGCCCCAAATTGTTCAAACCTACCCAAATAATTCAAAATCTTCTCAAACCAATCATCCTCTTTCTCACTGACCTTAAACCCTTTCATTCCGTGTATCTTCACAGTTAGATATTTTAAAATTATAATATTATTCAGTTTTCTCCTCCATTGGTTCACCCCCAGCTCTTCTGTATTTTTCCAGTTACTCGCTATAACCTGTCTGGCTGCAATTACCATCAATTTTACCCATTTACATTCCTCTTTTGTTTTTAACTCGGTGCTACTCCGACTAATAAGAACCATTAATTTAGATATTCGCACCTTCCTACCCACAATTCCCGATATTTCTATACCAATCTGTTTCCAAAATTCATTAACTAATGGACAATCCCACCACATATGAGTGTACGTTCCCATCACTCCACATTTCCTCCAACAATTCTTACTTCCAGATTTTGTAACATGATATAACCTTTTTTAATTTGATTTTTCATAATGCTGTAAGATAAAAGAAACTAATCTAGAGGGAAAGAGAAAAATGGAAAGGAAACACCAAAGTAAAAAACGAAAAGTCAATGAAAAGAGGAAAAATAAAAAGGACTGCCATCTGTCCGTTACGTAAAATAATTTTTTTGAAATATTCACTCTAGGATGACATCCAACTGATGTCTCGCAATCTCCCAACTTATAAGTCTTAGATCAATTCATTTTCCTTTTAGACAAAAAGTCCAGTAGGAGTTCTCTAATTGTTGTTGTTGTTTTATTAGACTGATATACTGTTCTTCATCGAAAGGTCGCAGGGCGGTTCCCAAGATAAAAATACAAGATAAAAACACAAATAAATAGTTAAAACAAAAACCCCAAGAATAATAGCCCCCCCAAATCACATTTAAAAGGCTGTAGTATATTAATCAGCTGATAATTAATTAATAACCATTGTTATTAATAAATTTCCACAATAGTTTTTCTCTAATCAAACTTCAACAACAATTTCTCCCTATCAAGCAATTAATCTTTCCATTTTTGTCCACCCAAGAACCTCTCCGCTGTGATCATATATTAAAATAATATTCCCTAATGCTCTTATTCCCTAATTTTCTTACTATGTATTCATTAGTTCACGTCAAGTTCTGTATCTTCTGTTCCCGTTTCCTGTTGTATTTACCGTGGTTTTCCCTCCTGATTTCCTAAAGTTATCCCTTCCGTTTATGCTTCTTCCGCATTCCGCCTCTGGGCCTGAGATCCTCCATCTTTCCAGTGCCGTGGTAAGAGAAGGGCTCTCTGTACATGCTCAGAGGTACCCTTGATGCCTCCAGCAGGCTCCATTTCTGATGCTGCGTCTTTCCTCCCATCCACTGTGCAGATACCAACCTCACTCGGTGCCAGGAGGACCGAGCGACCGCCCTCTCGCAGTCCCGGCGTCAGTCTCACGCAACCTACGTCCCGGAATGCAACGAAGACGGCTCCTTCTTGCAGGTAGGACCTCCATTGTTGTTGTTTAGTCGTTTAGTCGTGTCCGACTCTTTGTGACCCCCTGGACCAGAGCGCGCCAGGCACTCCTGTCTTCCACTGCCTCCCGCAGTTTGGTCAGACTCATGCTGGTAGCTTCAAGAACACTGTCCAACCATCTCATCCTCTGTCGTCCCCTTCTCCTTGTGCCCTCCATCTTTCCCAACATCAGGGTCTTTTCCAGGGAGTCTTCTCTTCTCATGAGGTGGCCAAAGTCTTGGAGCCTTGGAGTATATAAATTGAATAAACAAATAGATAAATATTGTATATTTAAAGCTGCGTCAGGAAGTCTGTAAGTACCGCTGTGGCAGGAAGGTAAACAGCGTATCTGTGCGCTCTGGTTTCCGTCACGGTGTTCCTTTGCGCCAGAAGCGGTTTAGTCCTGCTGGCCACATGACCCGGAAAGCTGTCTGTGGACAATCACCGGCTCCCTCGGCCTGAAAGCAAGATGAGCGCCGCAACCCCATAGTCGCCTTTCACTGGACTTAACCAGGGGTCCTTTACCTTTTTTTACCTGTTAGAAACACACTCACCCCTTCCTTCTCCTCCTAGGTTCAGTGCCATAAACAGACTGGCTATTGCTGGTGCTCCACACCAGAAGGGAAACCAATCAGTGGAACGTCCGTCCTCAACGAAACACCAAACTGTACAGGTATGATTCCCCACTTCTGGGTGCAGGTGACCCTGGGTTGCAACCCACAATAATAATAATAATAATTAATAATAATAATTTATTTATACCCTGCCCATCTGGCTGGGTTTCCCCAGCCACTCTGGGGGGCTTGCAACAAAATATTAAAATACAATAGTCCGTCAAACATTAAAAGCTTCCCTAAACAGGGCTGCCTTCAGATGTCGTCTAAAAGTCTGGTAGTTGTTGTTCTCTTTGACATCTGGTGGGAGGGCATTCCAGAGGGCGGGCGCCACCACTGAGAAGGCCCTCTGCCTCGTTCCCTGTAACCTCACTCCTCGCAGGGAGGGAACCGCCAGAAGGCCCTCAGCGCTGGACCTCAATGTCCGGGTAGAATGATGGGGGTGGAGACGCTCCTTCAGGTATACCTTTGAAGCCGTTTAGGGCTTTAAAGGTCAGCACCAACGCTTTGAATTGTGCTCGGAAACGTACTGGGAGCCAATGCAGGTCTTTCAAGACAGGTGTTATATGGTCTCAGCAGCCATTCCCAGTCACCAGTCTAGCTGCCGCATTCTGGATTAATTGCAGTTTCCGGGTCACCTTCAAAGGTAGCCCCACATAGAGCGCATTGCAGTAGTCCAAGCGGGAGATAACCAGAGCATGTACCACTCTGGCGAGACAGTCTGCGGGCAGGTAGGGTCTTAGCCTGCGTACCAGATGGAGCTGGTAAACATCTGCCCTGGACACAGAATTAACCTGCACCTCCATGGACAGCTGTGAGTCCAAAATGACTCCCAGGCTGCGCACCTGGTCCTTCGGGGGCACAGTTCCCCCATTCAGGACCAGGGAGTCCCCCACACCTGCCTACCTCCTGTCCCCCCAAAACAGTACTTCCGTCTTGTCAGGATTTAACCTCAGTCAGTTACCCATTACAACCCCCTCCTTCTTTGTCAGGTAGGAAGCACGGACGTCCACAGAGATTTGTCCATAGTGGGAAATAAATCACTGGCAATGGGGAGCTGGCTGGCTGCTAACAAAAACATGAGAAGATTCGTGCCTGTATATTTTGCCTCATACTGTATCTCAGTTTCCACAAGTGTTAGAAACTTGTTCAATTTTTTTCTTGAAAGCTGGGGATCTGGGAGTTGCAGTTCATCTAGAGCAGGGGTAGGCAACCTAAGGCCTGTGGGCCCAATCCGGCCCAATTACCTTCTCAATCTGGCCCGCGGACGGTCCGGGAATCAGTGTGTTTTTACATGAGTAGAATGTGTGCTTTTATTTAAAATGTATCTCTGGGTTATTTGTGGGGCAGGGGAATTTGTTCATTTTTGTTTTTCAAAATAGAGTCTGGGCCCCCACATGGTCTGAGGGACGGTGGACTGAAAAAGATTGCTGACCCCTGATCTAGGGGGTACAAGTGATCCCCCTTGTTCCTGCCATGGACGCTCATGGAACAAGGTGTTTGGGAAGTGATTCTGCATTTTTTAACTTGCAGAAATGCAACAGGGGTAGCTTTTCCTGGCACAGATTCCTACTCGCTCGGTTTCTGTGCAGCTGTTTTAAGCTGAAAGAACAGCGTCAGCCACCCAAAAACAGGAGGTGATCCAGATTAGAGCCAAGGGGACCTGAAACACAAAACAGGACCTACGGATGACTTATTTTTTTTATATTTTAAAACCCTGCCTATTTCTGTCCCCCTTCTTTCTCCAGGGTCCTACACGGTGCGGACGTCGTGGCCGGATCCCAACTCCTCTCGGAAAGGTAAGGCTGCCCCCCTCCACCCGATCCTCTCCCCCAATTGCACACCCCACACCTCGGCTGGAAAATTTCTACCCAAGGGGATAATGTTTTAAAATCCTGCCCTACAGAGCTATGGGGTTGACTGTGGCTCGGGGAGGGCTGTAGAAGGTCTGCTTTGGGTCCTGAGTTCAAATCCTGACATCTCCAGATAAGGCTGGTACAGAACCCTGCCCCTAACCCTGGAGATCTATTGTCAGTTAGTGTAGACAATCATCTGACTCAATAGAGGACAGTTTCCTATTTTCCTACTCCCTAACCTCCAACATAGGTTTTAGGGTCCCTTAAGGACGTGGGTGGGGCTGTGGTCTAAACCACTGAGCCTAGGCTTGCTGATCAGAAGGTTGGCGGTTCGAATCCCCGCCACGGGGTGAGCTCCCGTTGTTCGGTCCCTGCTCCTGCCAAACTAGCAGTTCGAAAGCACACCAGTGCAAGTAGATAAATAGGTACCACTCCGGCGGGAAGGTAAACGGCGTTTCCGTGCGCTGCTCTGGTTCGCCAGAAGCGGCTTAGTCATGCTGGCCACATGACCCGGAAGCTGTACACCGGCCAATAAAGCGAGATGAGCACCGCAACCCCAGAGTCGGCCACGACTGGACCTAATGGTCAGGGGTCCCTTTACCTTTTAAGGAAGGAAGGGTGCTCCCTCTGCAGGCAGGTGTGGGTACTGCACATCCACTTCTGTGACTACAGTTGCTCTCCGCCCCCACTGGCCCAAGAAGGGCAGGAGGTGGAGCCCGGACTCCTGGGTTTCATTTCCAGCCGTGGGAGAGGGGTGGGTTAAACAGATGGAGCCTGGTGGGACGCTATTACTAAGAAGGGGACCAAGCCCAGTTGTCGCATTCCACTCCCCCGTTTCTGCCCCTCGGCAGGCAGAAATCCAACAGGTCCAGCTCCCTGCATGTTTTGGATTTCCGCCTCTCCCGAGGCATGAATCCTCCACCAAGTACCGTATTTTTTGCTCTATAAGACTCACTTTTTCCCTCCCAAAAAGTAAGGGGAAATGTGTGTGCGTCTTATGGAGCGAATGCAGGCTGCGCAGCTATCCCAGAAGCCAGAACAGCAAGAGGGATTGCTGCTTTCACTGCGCAGCGATCCCTCTTGCTGTTCTGGCTTCTGAGATTCAGAATATTATTTTTCCTTGTTTTCCTCCTCCAAAAACTAGGTGCGTCTTATGGTCTGGTGCGTCTTATAGAGCGAAAAATACGGTAATCGCCTTAATAATAACCCCCGACTCCGACCCTCCTGTAGCTCTGAACTCCACCACTCTTTGGACAGAGTAGATGACATTAAAACCTCTGTAATAGTTGCCTTCGAACTCTTTTCCTCCCTGAACGCAGAAGACGGCACCAAGCCCCGGCCCACCCAGCCAAGCCCCTTCCCCCACAAGCAGGAAGGTAAGTGGCTCTCCTCTTGTGTAACCGCCCCACCATCTCCCGAAAATCCGCTTGCCTGCTGCAGTGGTGAGCAGCTTGGCCTAGTGGTTGCACTATGGCAAATGTGTTGACTCCTTTGACCCTCCAGGTGTTGACTAACTACAATTCCCATCACCCCGGCCATTGGCCAGGTTTGCTGGGGCTGATGGGGGTTGTAGTGAACCTTGTAGGGTCAAAGGTTTCCCACATATGAAAGGTGTTATGTACTGAAGTTCTCACCCTGGGCCAGCAGGGGGATACTGTACATAGTTCAGGTCCACATATGCAAATAAGGGATCGAAAGTGACGTTCAGTGATTGGATAGTTACAGAAAGTTGTTACTGTTGCGTTGTAGTGGAGTTCTATATAAGCAGGCTGGCTGAACACTTCAGTTCAGTTCTGTTCTGGCCTGTGAATAAACAAGAGCTGTTTGGAGAATCGCTGTGTTGTCTGATATGTTCACCCACAACTTAACAAAAGGGCTGTGATACGATGTGCTGGAATAGCTCAATTGGTTAGAGGGGTGTTGATGATAAAGCCAAGGCTGTAGGTCTTAGGGTCCCTTCCATTTCTAAGATTCTATGCTTGTTAGAACCCAAAATGGGGGAAGAGCTCTTTCTCATATACACAAAAGCCATACATTGAAAACACCAAGAAAAAAGCACACCAGGAACTCAGGCCAATGTAAGTTTCAATAGTGGGAGTGGTCCCTACTCACAAATCAATAGTAAGAAAAACAACATTTATCTTGAGCTTTTCTGTGCAAACATTGATCTACCCACACGTAGTTATCCCTGAGAAACGTAGAAAATAACAGGATATATTTATCCAAAAGTCTTCAAACTTGTTGTTGTTTAGTCGTTTAGTCGTGTCTGACTCTTCGTGACCCCCTGGACCAGAGCACGCCAGGCACTCCTGTCTTCCACTGCCTCCCACAGTTTGGTCAGACTCATGTTTGTAGCTTCGAGAACACTGTCCAACCACCTCGTCCTCTGTCGTCCCCTTCTCCTCGTGCCCTCCATCTTTCCCAACATCAGGGTCTTTTCCAGGGAGTCTTCTCATGAGGTGGCCAAAGTCTTGGAGCCTCAGCTTCAGGATCTGTCCTTCCTGTGAGCACTCAGGGCTGATTTCCTTCAGAATAGATAGGTCTGATCTTCTTGCAGTCCATGGGACTCTCAAGAGTCTCCTCCAGCACCATAATTCAAAAGCATCCATTCTTCGGCAATCAGCCTTCTTTATGGTCCAGCTCTCACTTCCATACATCACTACTGGGAAAACCATAGCTTTAACAATACGGACCTTGGTTGGCAAGGTGATGTCTCTGCTTTTTAAGATGCTGTCTAGGTTTGTCATTGCTTTTCTCCCAAGAAGCAGGCGTCTTTTAATTTTGTGACTGCTGTCACCATCTGCAGTGATCGTGGAGCCCAAGAAAGTAAAATCTCTCCCTGCCTCCATTTCTTCCCCTTCTATTTGCCAGGAGGTGATGGGACCAGTGGCCATGATCTTTGTTTTTTTGATGTTGAGCTTCAGACCATATTTTGCGCTCTCCTCTTTCACCCTCATTAAAAGGTTCTTTAATTCCTCCTCACTTTCTGCCATCAAGGTTGTGTCATCTGCATATCTGAGGTTGTTGATATTTCTTCCGGCAATCTTCATTCCGGCTAGGGATTCATCCAGCCCAGCCTTTCGCATGATGAATTCTTCTCACAAATCAATAGTCAATAGTAATAAAAACAATGTGAATCTTGAGCTTTTCTGTGCAAACGTTGATCTACCCACACGTAGTTGTTATCCCTGAGAAATGTAGAAAATAACAGGATATATTTATCTGAAAGTCTTCAAACTTACACAACCCTTTAAAAATTAGCTGATGAAGGTGAATACATCGAAACAGGGCCTTCTCTTGGTTTCTAATCCTGGTTTCTGACTTCTGCTCTATGATTGAAACCGAGTCTCCACCTGCAAACTGATAAATTATAAGGATCAACATTATCGTCGAGTGAAAAAGAGAAAATCTTTGTAATGACTTATAGTGTTATACATATCTTTATGAGTTTGTAATCTCTGTTAGAGTTTGTAATCTCTATTTGAGTCTGTAATCCTTGTCAGAATACATCCTTTTGAATGGATTAGTTTTTTTGACTATTGACTATTGATTTGTGAGTAGGGACCACTCCCACTATTGAAACTTATACTGGCCTGAGTTCTTGGTGTGCTTTTTTCTTGGTATATTTAATACATTGAAAAGACGCCCGCCCCCCACAAGAATTCTGGGAACTATTTATTTATTTACTTCTTTATTTATTGCATCCACAAACCAGCTTTTCCTCCACGTTCAGGGTGGTGTAGGTAGTTCTCTTCATTTAAGGCCCACAACAACCCTATAAGGTAGATTAGGCTGAAAGACTGTGACTGGCCCCGGGTCCCCCAGCAAACTTTATTCCTGAATGGGGATTTGAACCCAGTTCTCCCAGGTCCTAGGACGACACTCTAACCACTGCACCACGCTGTCTGTCTGTAGTTTACCCCATCGTAGAGCTACGATTTTGAAATATACTCAGAGTTGAGAGTGGATTTCCTGCTCTTTATTCAGCTCATAGTGGTGAGGAGGAATGAAAGTTTCCCCAAAGTATCTGCTTTATATACATTATTTACACAATGGACTGCACGTGATTGGCTAATTCCAGGATTCTCCTGTAGGCCAATCAGGTTGTGGATTCACTTCTACCTGGAGCTGGATTGGGTGGCTCCTGCGGACCAATCAGACTGCTACATTGTTCTAGGACCAATCAGACTGCTGCCTTCTGAATCCTATTGTTCTAGGACCAATCAGACTGTTGCATTTTGGATCCTGTTGTTCTAGGACCAATCAGACTGCTGCATTTTGGATCCTATTCAACTCAGTACATAACAGATTTCCAGCATCCGTCGCAAAAAACAGTTCCCAGAATTCTTTGGACGGGGCAAACATACTTTAAATGCACTGTGTATGTGCAGCCTTAGTTGATGAATCAGTACAGACTGCCACCCACCGTTATCTGAGATCAAATCTCATTTATCCTTCCTGGGGGTTTACTTTTGAGTAGATGGGAAAGCAAGCTAGATACTTGTTTTGGATCACACTGAAACCAGGCATTTAAAGCACTCGCCTGCCGCTTTAACAGTCACGGGGAATTCTGGGATCTGTAGTTTCCCCCCCGCAAACTGCACTTCCAATAAATCTTGGGGGGAAGCCATGACTGTTAAAGTTGATGAATGTCAGGTCTGGATGTGACCTTGGAAGGAAAACAATAAGCATAAACCGGGGCTAGCTAAAGTGGCGCCCCCTCCAGGTGTTTTGAATGACTGCTCCCATTATCCCTGACCATGGACTGGGGCTGATGGGAGTTATAGTCCACGGTGCCTGGTTGGCTCCATAAGGGTCTTGCAATAACATTTTTTTTAAGTGTTAATTGGGAGCAACTTTCTACTCGATCAAACGCCTTTTAATCCTTCCCGTCCACATTGCAAGCCTAAAAAAATATAATATTGGTTGTACGAGCCTTTTTAAAACAAAGCTGAGGCAACCAATAAAAATATTAGGTTTGCGCCTGTGTTTGGGTAGTGAGATAGAAAAAGAGAAATGGCATTTAGAGGCTTCTCCTTGCGGTAGGAGGGACGTGGGTGGCGCTGTGGGTTAAACCACAGAGCCTAGGACTTGCCAGTCAGAAGGCCGGCGGTTTGAATCCCCGCGACGGAGTGAGTTCCCGTTGCTCGGTCCCTGCTCCTGCCAACCTAGCAGTTCAAAAGCACATCAAAGTGTAAGTAGATAAATAGGTACCACTCTGGCGGGAAGGTAAACGGCGTTTCCATGCACTGCTCTGGTTCGCCGGAAGCGGCTTAGTCCTGCTGGCCACATGACCCGGAAGCTGTACGCCGGCTCCCTCGGCCAATAAAGCGAGATGAGCGCCGCAACCCCAGAGTCAGTCACGACTGCACCTAATGCTCAGGGGTCCTTTTACCTTTACCTGTTAATTGGGAGCAACTTTCTACTCGATCAAACGCCTTTTAATCCTTCGCATCAACATTGCAATCCTAAAAAATATAATATTGGTTGTAGGAGCCTTTTTAAAACAAAGCTGAGGCAAGTAGTAAAAATATTAGGTTTGCGCCTGTGTTTGGGTAGTGAGATAGAAAAAGAGAAATGGCATTTAGAAGCTTCTTCTTGCGGTAGGAGGGGAGCAACAGCATTGAGGCAAGCAATACTTCTGAAGGCCAAATATTAGAAATTGCAGGAGGGGCTAGGCCTCTTGTGCTGAGGTACTGCTTGAGGGTTTCAGGTCACAGCCCCCCAAAAAGCTGTTTTTGTTGGGGGAGAAATCATGCCGCGAAATGGCCTGAGATCATGGCAACAAAAATGGCTGCCGTTCTCTCCTTTTTTTGCAAGCGGGGTGTCTCGTTTTTTCTGGGAAACTTGTTAGTAATGCAAAGTGGATGGGGAGGGTGTCGAAAGAGATGGGTGGTGTGGGAGAGGTTTGCCACCCTTAACATCTACTCTCCTGTCGTCCGTGCCTCTGTATGTGTGTGTTTGTTTGTGTGTGTGTGTGTTTCTGTCTCCCCCCATCTAGAGGGCACCGCCTTGCCGTTTCTCATTCCCATCATCATTCCGGATTTCAAGCCCAGCCGCACGGTGAAGCAAGCTCCAGGTGAGTAGCGCTGTATTTTAATGGGTTAAATTTCAGGGGTAAAGTTCACTGAACCAAATAATAATAATAATAATAATAATAATTTATTTATACCCTGCCCATCTGGCTGGGTTTCCCCAGCCACTCTGGGCGGCTTCCAACAAAACACTAAAATACAATAACCTATTAAACATTAAAAGCTTCCCTAAACAGGGAATGCCTTCAAATGTCTACTAAATATTTGGTAGTTATTTTTCTCCTTGACATCTGGTGGGAGGGCATTCCACAGGGTGGGTGCCACCACCGAAAAGGCCCTCTGCCTGGCTCCCTGCAACTTGGCTTTAAAGGCCGTTTAGGCCTTTAAAGGTCAGCACCAATACTTTGAATTGTGCTTGGAAACGTACTGGGAGCCAATGTAGGTCTTTCAAGACCGGTGTTATATGGTCTCAGCGGCCGCTCCCAGTCACCGCATTCTGGATTTTGTTTCCGGGTCACCTTCAAAGGTAGCCCCACGTAGAGCCTTGATCTTTAAAGCCCTAAACGGCCTCGGTCCTGTATACCTGAAGGAGCGTCTCCACCCCCATCGTTCTGCCCGGACACTGAGGTCCAGCACTGAGGGCCTTCTGGCGGTTCCCTCACTGCGAGAAGCCAAGTTATAGGGAACCAGGCAGAGGGTCTTCTCGGTGGTGGCACCCGCCCTGTGGAATGCCCTCCCACCAGATGTCAAAGAGAAAAATAACTACCAAATTTTGAGGGGGGGGGAATGTTTTGGACTGATGCCAAAAAGAGTGCAGTGAAGGAGCCTGTTGATTTCAATAGGCAGGGAGTACCAGAGGTTAGATGCCGCCACGCTAAACTTGTCTTCTTTGTTCCAATTGGTGGCTGCTTGCGCCACTCACCCCCGCAGAATACCCGCCTTCATGTGAGCAGGAGCGGCGAGAGGCTATTGATGAGGCCCGGCAGCACCAACAGGAGGGCACCTTCATCCCGGAGTGTGAGGGGGACGGCACCTATAAGGCCGTGCAGTGCCACCAGGCCACTGGGTATTGCTGGTGCGTGAGGGTGGACACTGGCCGGCCCGTTCCTGGTACTTCGACGAGGTCAGTGTCGCCCGACTTGTGAAGTCCGGAATGAGGGGTCCTGGTTCAGTTGGTGGAACACGAGACTCTTAAGTTCAGGGTTGCGAGTTCGAATCCCACATTGGGCAGAAGATTCCTGCACTTCAGGGGGTGGGATTAAAAGACCTTCTTTGCTTCTAAGTGGGTGACTCCCATCATCAACAAAGTAGCACCATGAAGGCTATGTACAGTGGTACCTCAGGTTAAGTACTTAATTCGTTCCGGAGGTCCGTACTTAACCTGAAACTGTTCTTAACCTAAAGCACCACTTTAGCTAATGGGGCCTCCTGCTGCTGCCGCCCCACTGGAGCACTATTTCTGTTCTCATCCTGAAGCAAAGTTCTTAACCTGAAGCACCACTTTAGCTAATGGGGCCTCCTGCTGCTGCCGCGCCACCGGAGCACGATTTCTGTTCTCATCCTGAAGCAAAGTTCTTAACCTGAAGCACTTTTTCTGGGTTAGCGGAGTCTGTAACCTGAAGCGTATGTAACCTGAAGCGTATGTAACCCGAGGTACCACTGTACATTGAAAACACATCTTCCCGCCTCCTCACGTGAATCCTGGGAACTATAGATTACACACCTCAGAGCTACAATTCCCAGCACCCTTGACAAACTATAGCTCCCAGGTTTTTTTTTGGGGGGGGTGTTCTATGCTGTCCACAGAGGTAGCATTGCCTCCAGACGACCTCCTTATTAAGCATTCAGCCTGTTTTGTTTGTTTGTGGTCTTCCCCACAATATTTCTGTTAAGTAGGAATTAGGCCTGGGCGATATATCAACATACAGTGGTACCTTGGATTGCGAACTGAATCTGTTCCGGAAGTCCGTTCTTAAACCAAAGCGTTCTGAAACCAAGGCGTGCTTTCCCATAGCAGCTGGGGGACTCAATTTACACTCAACAGGAAGCGGAACATGTTCTGCTTCCAAGGCAGAGTTCACAAAACAAAACACCTACGTCTGGGTTGCAGCGTTCTCAATCCAAGTTGTTCATCATCATCATCATCATCATCATCATCATCATAATTTATTATTTATACCCCGCCCATCTGGCTGGGTCCCCCCAGCCACTCTGGGCGGCTTCCAACAAAACACTAAAATACAATAACCTATTAAACATTAAAAGCTTCCCTAAACAGGGCTGCCTTCAGATGTCTTCTAAAAGTTTGGTAGGTATTTTTCTCTTTGACATCTGGTGGGAGGGCATTCCACAGGTTGGGCGCCACCACCGAGAAGGCCCTCTGCCTGGTTCCCTGCAACTTGGCTTCTCGCAGTGAGGGAACCGCCAAAGGCCCTCGGCGCTGGACCTCAGTGTCCAGGCAGAACAATAAACTAAGCTGTTCTTAAACCAAGGTACCACTGTTTTGCCCAGAACCGGTATGAGCAGCAGACTGCGATGTCGGTTTCACTCAGCGATATATCGCCGGTGAAAGCTCCGCCGCTCCTGCGTCCCTTTGCTGGTAGCGTCCAGTGGGCAGACTCAGGAGCGATGGCGGTTTCACCAGCGATATATACGATGGGGAGGGAAAAACGGCAAGTTCCTAATAGCTTGTTCCTCCCTCTGCATCTTGAAACTGCGCTGCCCGCTCGCCCGTGATGTCGAAAAGCTGATGATCGCCCAGCCCTGGTAGGAATCAGTGCCTGAGCTTTCTTTTTTCCTCATCCTTCCCAGCCGCTTTTCCTTTTGTGCTGTGTCTCTCATATTGTAAGCTTGAGGGCAGGGACAGTCACTGAGTTTTTGGGCAGCTGCCTTTTCTGACTGAAGAGCGGGATTTTAAAAAAATAAATCTTATTGCCGTCATTGCTAGCATTCTTGTTGATGTTAGTATTCGCTCGGCGCCTCTCGTCTTTCTTTCTCGCAGGAACTTCCCCCCGGACTGCGAAGCAGATGCAGCGGCCAAGAATGCAGAAATGAGCTCCCTGTTCCGGGATCGGCTTCTGCCAGGTGGGATCATGAATTTCTTCTTCTTCTTCTTCTTCTTTCAATAAATATTTTATTAGTTTTTTAACATATCATTTTCAACAATTATTAAACATGCTTTTATATCTTATACATTTTTTTGACTTCCATCAATCACATCTGAAAATTTTCCAATCGCTTCACTTAATTTACATTTCTTACTTTCACTATCACATTTAAATATCATAACTACTATCTCTCTTCTTTATCTTCTTTGCAAAGTTTCATATATTTCTCCTTACAAAACTTCTAGCGTAATTTGTTGACTACAGTTGCTCTTCAAATAATTCGTATATTTCTTCCGGTCTTCTGTAAATCTCTGGTCCCGCAGGTTTCGAATCCTTCCTGTCATTTTGTCCAATTCTGCGTAGTCCATTAATTTTGTCTGCCATTCTTCTTTCGTCGGTAAAGTGGTACCTCGGGTTAAGTACTTAATTCGTTCCGGAGGTCCGTTCTTAACCTGAAACTGTTCTTAACCTGAAGCACCACTTTAGCTAATGGGGCCTCCTGCTGCTGCTGCACGATTTCTGCTCTCATCCTGGGGCAAAGTTCTTAACCCGAGGTACTATTTCTGGGTTAGCAGAGTCTGTAACCTGAAGCGTCTGTAACCTGAAGCGTATGTAACCCGATGTACCGCTGTATTTCTTCTTGGTTCCATTTCTGGCCCAACAATGCTGAATCTCTGCTTCTTTTCAAACACTTTTCCCCCAGGTGCCACTGAGCACAGACCATAGCTGTCAACTTTTGCCTTTTCTTGCGAGGAATCTGTTAAGTTGTGGGCGAACATATCAGGCGATACAGCGATTCATCAAACAGAGGCCAGAACAGAACAGAACTGAAGGGTTCATTCAGCCTGCTTATATAGAGCTCCACTACAACGTAACTTTAAAAATTTTCTAAAACTATCCAATCACTGAACGCCACTTTCGATCCCTTATTTGCATAACTATCTACAGTATCCCCCTGCTGGCCCAGGGTGAGAACTTCAGTACATAACAGAATCCTATTCCGAAGAAGGGAATTTCCCTTTAGAAAGGGAAACGTTGACAGCTATGGCACAGACCTGTGTGGGTCTCAAGAGGCAAACTGTTCCCTTTGCTGTTTCCTGCTAGGTTGTCCAGGCTCCAAGAAGGTAGAGTTCCTCTCCAATCTGATCAAAGCCTTGGCTTCCGACATGTTGCAGTCAAGGATGATGCCCGTTCCATACCGAAGGTAAATACTGCTCTCTCTCTCTCTCTCTCAATCAGAAAGGGCACAGGGGAGAGAGTTGTTGCCAAACGTTTTAAGCAAGAGTTGAAATCTAATGGAGGATTCCACTGTTGAACCAGAAACAGGTTTGCTTGTGAGGTAATGGTCATGTTCTTGTTGTTTAGTCGTTTAGTCGTGCCCGCCTCTTTGTGACCCCCTGGACCAGAGCACGCCAGGCACTCCTGTCTTCCACTGCCTCCCGCAGTTTGGTCAAACTCATGCTGGGAGCTTCGAGAACACTGTCCCACCATCTCATCCTCTGTCGGCCTCTTCTCCTTCTGCCCTCCATCTTTCCCAGCATCAGGGTCTTTTCCAGGGAGTCTTCTCTTCTCATGAGGTGCCCAAAGTATTGGAGCCTCAGCTTCAGGATCTGTCCTAACAGTGAGCACTCAGGGCTGATTTCCTTAAGAATGGATTGGTTTGATCTTCTTGCAGTCCATGGGACTCTCAAGAGTCTCCTCCAGCACCAGAATTCAAAAGCATCCATTCTTCGGCGATCAGCCTTCTTTATGGTCCAGCTCTCACTTCCATACATCACTACTGGGAAAGCCATAGTTGCCACCTAAGTACCACCATTCGTTGGTCTGTCTTGAGAAACAATGGAGTAAGCCTCTGGGGGTGAAATCAATTCTGGGAGGTTAGGTAGTTACAATGGAATGGTCTCAGTGGTGGGGCACACATTTTTATTCTTATTTATGTATGATTATTACCGTATTTTCCCCCCCATAGGGCGCACCGGCCCATAGGCTGCACCTAGTTTGGGGGGGGGAATAAAGAAAAAAAAATTATTTCCCCCCCAGGCGCGGGGCTGGGGTGGGGGAAGCCCGAGCTTCCAGCCCCCAGAGCAGGCTGCTATCCGCAAGCCTAGGGAGCCCGGCGGAAAGTCGCGCCGGGCTCCCCAGGGTTGCGGATAGCTTCCCGAAGCCTGGAGAGCGAGAGGGGTCAGTACGCACCGACCCCTCTCGCTCTCCAGGCTTCAGCGAAAGCCTGCATTCGCCCCATAGGACACACGCACATTTCCCCTTCATTTTTGGAGGGGGAAAAGTGCGTCCTATAGGGCGAAAAATACAGTACTTTGTCCATGGGCTCTGGTCCATGCGGTCACGAAGAGTCGGGCACTACTAAACGACTAAACAACAACAACATTACTTTGTCAAAACAAAAACAAAAAAAATACAAAAGGGAAAAAAATACAAATAAAAATGCAGGCTGGAGTCCCTAAGACAGTTGGATGACGCCTTCTACGCCTCCTTCCTGCGACTCCCGTAGCCAAGCTGGTGCCAAAAATCCTTTCCTTTGGACCACAGCAGTGAGGCCGAGAGGGGAGTCTTGTCATCTGGTCAGCCCAGGACCTCTAGATCAGGGGTAGGCAAACTAAGGCTCAGGGGCTGGATCCGGCCCAATCCCCTTCTAAATCCGGCCCACGGACGAACCAGGAATCAGCGTGTTTTTACATGAGTAGAATGTGTGCTTTTATTTAAAACGCATCTCAGGGTTATTTGTGGGGCATAGGAATTTGTTCATTCCCCCCAAAATAAAATATAGTCTGCCCCCCCCATTAGGTCTGAAGAAGAGTGGTCCAGCCCCTGCTGAAAAAGTTCGCTGACCCCTGGACTAGAGCATCCTTGGGGTCCCTTCCAACTCTAGAGCTCTATGATTCTAGAATTTTTGCTAGATTCCAAGCCTGCAGTCTTGGAGTTTGGAGTGGCAGGCAACAATAAAGATAAGGGACCCCTGATTGTTGGGTCCAGTCGTGACCGACTCTGGGGTTGCGGCGCTCATCTCGCTTTATTGGCCGAGGGAGCCAGCGTACAGCTTCCGGGTCATGTGGCCAGCATGACTAAGCCGCTTCTGGCGAAACCAGAGCAGCGCACGGAAACGCCATTTACCTTCCCGCCGGAGCGGTACCTATTTATCTAGCTGCACTTGACGTGCTTTTGAACTGCTAGGTTGGCAGGAGCAGGGACCGAGCAACAGGAGCTCACCCCGTCGCGGGGATTCGAACCACTGACCTTCTGATCGGCAAGTCCTAGGCTCTGTGGTTTAACCCACAGCGCCACCCTTGGCAGGCAACAATACTTTAAAAGACATTTCTCTTTTTCAAGGAATGCACATGTCCTGGGCCGCCCCAAACTAGGTTCCCCTCATCCAGCAAGGCTCTCCTGACCCCCCCCCTCTGCTCCCCACCCGCAGGTTTTCGGACAGCCTGACGGGGCCCAGCCTGGAGGAGCGTGCGGTGCGCTGGCAGTTCGTCCGCCTGGACAAAGACTTCAGCAACAGCATCAGCGAGCGGGAGCTGCGGCCCCTCAAGCTCTACATGAAGAGGAACACGCGGCCCAAGCGCTGCGTCCGCAAGTTCCTGGACTACTGCGACCTGGATGAGAACAAGCTGATCTCCTTGCATGAACTCAAAGGCTGCCTGGGGCTGAGTTAGCCCTACACACGTGGTGCGTATACTCCCGTGCCCCTCGCTCACCTGTTGGTTACTCCACAATATTATTATTATTATTATTATTATTATTATTATTATTATTATTAATCTCCAGCAGGTACAGAATGCCGTGGCAAGGCTCCTTAAGGGGTCCTTGCCGTAGGATCACATTCACCCAGTGCTTTACCAACTGCACTGGCTCCCGGTGGAGTACAGCGTCAGGTTTAAGGTGCTGGTTATAACCTTTAAAGCCCTTCACGGCCTAGGACCCTCGTACTTACGGGACCCCCTCTCCTGGTAGGCCCTGCGGAGGACCTTAAGGTCCACAAATGACAACAGGTCCCAAGTCGCAAGGGGGTTAGATTGGTCTCAACTAGGGCCAGGGCCTTTTCAGTACTGGCCCCGACTCTGTCACAAGAGACCAGGGCCCTGCGGGACTTGACATCTTTCCGCAGGGCCTGCAAGACAGAGCTCTTCCGTCTGGCTTTTGGTTTGGACTCAGTCTGACCCTTATGTTTCCCTCCCCTTATGGTTTTGATCTATGGGCTACTTTTAAAATGAGGCTGCATTTTAAATTTCATTTCAACCTGTATTTTAAATTGGTTCCCCCTCCCCTATTATGTTTTTACTGTAATTTTACTGGTGTTAGCCGCCCTGAGCCCGGCTCTGGCTGGGGAGGGCGGTGTATAAATAAAATGTATTATTATTTTTAATTATTTGCATTTATACCTCACCTTTCCTCCAGGGAGTTCAAAGTGGCGTGCAAAGATCTCCCTATTTTTATCCTCACAACAACCTGGCGGGGTAGGTTGGGCTGAGAGGGAGCGGCTGGCTAACAAGGCCTAACCCAGTGAATTTCATGGCTGAGTGGGGAACTGAACCCTGATCTCTCGGGTCCCTTTCCCCCCCCAAAAAAAATCTGCAAAATCTCCAATAAATAAATAAATAAATTGCAGTTTTCTAGCTATCTTTTAGGGACGCGGGTGGTGCTGTGGGTTAAACCACAGAGCCTAGGACTTGCCGATCAGAAGGTCGGCAGTTCGAATCCCTGCGACGGGATGAGCTCCCGTTGCTCGGTCCCTGCTCCTGCCAACCCAGCAGTTCGAAAGCACATCAAAGTGCAAGTAGATGAATAGGTACCACTCTGGCGGGAAGGTGAACGGCGTTTCTGTGCGCTGCTCTGGTTCGCCAAAAGCGGCTTAGTCATGCTGGCCACATGACCCGGAAGCTGTACGTCGGCTCCCTCGGCCTATAGAGCGAGATGAGCGCCGCAACTCCAGAGTCGGCCACGACTGGACCTAATGGTCAGGGGTCCCTTTACCTTTACCTTTTTAGCTATCTTTTAGGAAATTCGCCCCCCAAAATCAACACTTCCTATGTAGGCTGAAATACACCTGGGTTTCCCCATACATTTTAACCGAATTTCGAAAATTCTGCCAGGATGAAATTTTCGACAGACGAATCTCAGCTGTGTCCAGGAAATTCCAAACATTGGGCAGCCCTCGTATATGTTCCAAAATTCTGCTGGGGTAGAACTATAGATAGATTGATATGTCAATAGATTGATAGACAGACGGATAGAGAGTAATGGATGTAAAATTTGGCATCCTGAGAATCTGATTTTTTTGATTCTGAGAATTTAGAAGACATCTTAACGCAGCCCTGTTTAGGGAAGCTTTTAATGTTTAATAGATTATTGTATTTTAATATTTTGTTGGAAGCCATGTAGCGTGGCTGGGGAAACCCAGCCAGATGGGCGGGGTATAAATAATAAATTATTATTATTATTATTATTATTATTATTATTATTATTCCTTGCCCATCTCCTTGGCCTCTGGTCTCTAAAGTAGCAGCAGCACCAGGCAGCAGCCTCTCCAGCCTCTGAGATTTGCCAGGGCTTGGAACAAACTGTTCCTCTCTCAAAGCCTCACCACCGCCCCCCAACCACCCTTCCCCACCCCACTCATATAACTTAAATCCAGCTCCTGCCTCTCCCTCTACCAGCTTCCATCGCAGACAAAGAGAGACTCTGTGCAATACCTTCTGGTGGATTAAGCGTGGATTAGCTGCGCGGAACACAGTTGCCTGCAAAATGCTTGCAGCGTCGACTCTTCTCGGAGCAGAAAGTGTGTGTGTGGGGGGGTTGATTAGGTTAATTTGAAACGCTCTACGCACCTCTCCAAACAGGGCAAATTGATTTCTTGTTCCTTGCAACTGCGTGTGGGAGATTCGAAACCCTAATTAAAGTCTAAAATGCTTTGGGTTTCTTTTCCCCCCCTGTTAACTTTGCACAATGCAAGTGACGGAATTGTATTTTTATTTATTTTTCAATAATTTATTTAGAACACAGTCCACAACAACTCATACCTACAAACAAACCCACCGCCGTTGACAATTTAATTATCAAAATTAAACTCCTATCTGTTTACACAAAGAAAACATAATATAAAAATAAAAGACTTCCTTTGTCCTGTAAATGGCCTCCTTATTTAGTTCTTGTGTACTGTTTCTTTTATATGTGATTATTACAATTTTTCGTAATTATGACTTACAAAACTGCAAAGTCTCCTGTAGAAATTAATCGAAACAAGTCCAGGTGTATATTTTGGGTAAAGTATTCCCTGCATTTTCCCCATTCTTTTTGAAATCCTTGTCTGGGCTGTCCCCTAATTATCTCTATTAATCTGGCCAATTCAGTATAATCTAATAATTTATCCTGCCATTCCTTTTTTGTTGGCACAAATTCTTTTTTTCCAATTTCTGGCAATTAAGGTCCTTGCTGCGCCTGTGGCATAAAGGAATATTTTCCGATCTTCTTTTGCTATACCTGTGTCTGTTATTCCTAATAGGAAAGCTTCTGTATTTTTCACAAAGTTGTATTTAAACATTTTTTTAAGTTCATCATATACTATATCCCAGAAGCTTTTGATTTTTTCACAGGTCCAAGAGATATGTATAAGTGACGGAATTTTAATTTTGCCTTTCTTCACTTGCTTAATTCTCCCAAAGCTTCTCCCTGCCTTTCGGGTTGGTTTTTCCTCTTCCCCAATTTAATTCACTGCCTCTAGCAAAAGCTCCTGGAAACTACCTTCAGGAGCAAAGAATGACGGTCTGAAAAACTTTCCGTTTGCATTCAGGTTATCTTTCTAGGGTGGGGATGTGAAATTAAGGATGGGTCAGTTTCTGAAGGCTGGGTGCGCCTCCCATAGCCTCCTCTGCAAAAGACTCAGCTGCTATTTTATAACAGATTAAGCACAGGGTATGTTCACATTAGGGACGCGGGTGGCGCTGTGGGTTAAACCACAGAGCCTAGGACTTGCCGATCAGAAGGTTGGCAGTTCGAATCCCTGTGACGGGGTGAGCTCCCATTGCTCGGTTCCTTCTCCTGCCAACCTAGCAGTTTGAAAGCACAAAGTGCAAGTAGATAAATAGGTACCTCTCCGGCGGGAAGGTCAACGGCGTTTCTGTGCGCTGCTCTGGTTCGCCAGAAGCGGCTTAGTCATGCTGGCCTCATGACCCAGAAGCTGTACGCTGGCTCCCTCGGCCAGTAAAGCGAGATGAGCGCCACAACCCCAGAGTCGTCCACGACTGGACCTAACGGTCAGGGGTCCCTTTACCTTTACCTTTACATTCCAAAATATGAGATAAAAGACAAATAAAATAAAACCTACATACAGCAGCAGTGTTTTGTATTGTGTCGGCTCCTATGATGTAAGTCATGGGCCCCGCCTGCTAGCCTGCTCCCTAAAATATCACGGGTTTGCTCCTTTCTATATATAGGGTGCCTACATTCTGCATGGACTGACTGCATGGCAAAATGCGCAAATGGCTTTCGATACCTGTTAGGTCCATAAATTACCATATATTCAACACACAAAGCAGCAGCAATTTGTTGTTGACATAGGACAGATGGACATATAAAGTGCCCCATTACCTTCAGTAGCTTAAAGGTAAAGGGACCCCTGACCATTAGGTCCAGTTGTGGCCGACTCTGGGGTTGTGGTGCTCACCTCGCTTTACTGGCCGAGGGAGCCGGCGTACAGCTTCCGGGTCATGTGGCCAGCATGACCAAGCCACTTCTGGCGAACCAGAGCACCACACGGAAACGCCGTTTACCTTCCCGCCAAAGCGGTACCTATTTATCTACTTGCACTTTGACGTGCTTTCGAACTGCTAAGTTGGCAGGAGCAGGGACCGAGCAAAGGGAGCTCACCCCGTCGCGGGGATTCGAACCTCCGACCTTCTGATCGGCAAGTCCTAGGCTCTGTGGTTTAACCCACAGCGCCACCCGCGTCCCTTCAGTAGTTTGGGGCCTCATCAAACCGAAATCCAGCCCTGGAGATACGTGACCCCGGCTCTTCCGTGAAGCTCACCTTTGCTGAATCTCATCCCAGCCGAACTCACAGGACTATGCACTGCTACAAAAAGCTTACCTACGTTGATCATTTGCATCCAGAATGAAAAAGCCACGTGTCCAAAATCTCCCTTTCTGCTCGCCTAGATGTGATTCTTAGTCGCCGCAGGTGACCAGGCTGGTGGTGGATTGTGAGCCTCCGCCGAACTTAATTTCTCTCCCTCTTTCTCTCTCCATAGACTTCCCCCTGACAAAGAATGGCGCTTTCCCCCTCCAGAAGCCCAGGGGGCGCTCTCTCATTCTCTGAGCACTGCATTCCCGCCTCTGGTTGCAGATTCTTTGCACTTTAAAGAGACGGACTGGACTTTCTGCCCAGAAGGTTGACAATGGTTCCGGGAAGTGGAGATAAACGTGGAAAGGGGTGGGACAGACGTGGCTGTCAGTCCATTTTCTGTGTTTTCCTTTTTATTTTATTTTTTGCTTTTTTAAAAAAGAAACGTAGATAACAACAGGCCTGCAGAAACCATCTACCTTAGTAGATTTTTTTATATATGTATAAAAAAATAAGTAATAATAATCTTTGCTTTATTTTTGCAACGTAATTTTTAAGAGAGAGAGAGAAAAAAATGAATGTAAGGGGACTTCCATGTTTGTTAGAGGGTGTTTCAAAAGACTGCGCTCCTTTTCAGTTGTGTAAAAAAATCAGCTGGGTTTTAAAACGAATTGTAGTCTGTTTATTTGAATCAATAAATTATGGATATACAACGGCGGTTTCTTTCATATTTCTGGGTTCCTTTGCGTGGAATTAATATCGGGGGCCCTACTTGATTATTGAAAAATTGTACTTATCTGCTTGTTGTTGTTTATTCGTGTCCGACTCTTTGTGACCCCCTGGACCAGAGCACGCCAGTCACTCCTGTCTTCCACTGCCTCCCGCAGTTTGGTCAGACTCATGCTGGTAGCTTTGAGAACACTGTCCCACCATCTCGTCCTCTGGCGTCCCCTTCTCCTTGTGCCCTCCATCTTTCCCAACATCAGGGTCTTTTCCAGGGAGTCTTCTCTTCACATGAGGTGGCCAAAGTCTTGGAGCCTCAGCTTCAGGATTTGTCCTTCCAGTGAGCACTCAGGGCTGATTTCCTTCAGAATGGATCGGTTTGATCTTCGTGCAGTCCATGGGACTCTCAAGAGTCTCCTCCAGCCCCAGAATTCAAAAGCATCCATTCTTCGGCGATCAGCCTTCTTTATGGTCCAGCTCTCACTTCCATACATCACTACTGGGAAAACCATAGCTTTAACTATACGGACCTTTGTTCAGGGCAATTGATATTAGTCATTGATAGCTGTGTCCCCCTCGATGAATTGGTCCAATCCACTCGCAGGAACTGGCTGAAGACCATGTACCCAGAGAGAAGGAGGGCTGGTGTCTGACAGGGAAGCTGTGATTTGTGGGGAGTTGTAGCGGCTAGGAGGCAAGAGTCAAAAGCAGGGGAAGGCCCTCTGCCTTGTTCCCTGTAACCTCACTTCTCGCAGGGAGGGAACCGCCAAAAGGCCCTCGGAGCTGGACCTCAGTATCCGGGCAGAACAATGGGGGTGGAGACGCTCCTTCAGATATACTGGGCCTTTGAGGCCATTAGGGCTTTAACAGGTCAGCACCAACACTTTGAATTGTGCTCAGAAACGTACTGGGAGCCAATGTAGCTCTTTCAGGTCCGGTGTTACATGGTCTTGGCTGCCACTCCCAGTCACCAGTCTAATGTATTTGTGTGCAAGTCAGTTTTATCTTATTTTAACCTTCCATTTGATTTCCTATCCCCTGTTCCCCTGTACCTGTTACCCCTTTGTAACCACTTCCTGCCCACCAGAGCCTGTTATATGTCAGGTTCCAGTGCAGCCGTGTGGTTGAGGCTGGGGAAAAAGAGGTTTTTTTCTATACTTCCCTCTCACAATTCCTTGGAGTTTTGCGCCCTCTGCTGGAATAACACAGCATTACTTAAGAAGTGTTTATGCTCAGGTAAAACGGGTCTCTCTCTCTTTAGGTTGCTTGCTAAATCCTTTATTTTCATACTCAAAGTGATTTGTTCCTAAAACAAGAGGTGTTGGATCAGGGGCCTGCACAGAAACTAGAAATCCTGTGCCTCTTTTTCCCGTTCTGTGTAACCTGTCATCAAATACACAGTCCTATATCTTAAATGGATTTTCTGCCTATATACATAGAAACTAAAGGCTGTCGTCACGCTCTGCAGTTGCAGATGCAGGTGGGGTGATCTGTGGGCGGCGGGTAAGCAGGGTGGTGAGATGTAAAGATAGGGGGGTTTGTCGAACTTGGACACACATTCATAGAATTATAGAGTTGGAATGGACCCGAGGGTCATCTAGTCCAACCCCAGGAATCTCAGCTAATGCATCCATGATAGGGTTGCCATATTGTGAAGAGCAAAAAGGGGGACACATTTGCTGACTGGTGACCCTACCCATGAAAAAGATGTGTCCTCAAAAAAGGTGAGGAGAGCACTCTTGCGCTGGAGGGCTTCCTGTGGGTTTCCCACAGACATCTGGTTGGCCACTGTGAGAGCAAGTTCTTATCACACTCCTATCTGGACTTGGGGAAATGCAGCGGTTCTGTGATGGGACATGTGCTTTGCATGGAAAAAGTCTCAGATGCAATCCTTGGCATCTCCAGGTGGGGCTGGGATAGATCTCTGTCTAAAATCTGGACAGATGCTGCCAGTCAGATTGGAGGACCAATGGTCTGATTCAGTATAAGGCAGCTCCCTGTATTCCTATATATCAGGAATGCCTCATTTACTGCTTCCTGCCATAGCCCCTGGTTTTGCCTTTGGGGAAAAGGTAAAGGTAAAGGGACCCCTGACCATTAGGTCCAGTCGTGGCCGACTCTGGGGTTGCGGCGCTCATCTCGCTTTACTGGCCGAGGGAGCCGGCGTACAGCTTCCGGGTCATGACTAAGCCGCTTCTGGCGAACCAGAGCAGCGCACGGAAACGCCGTTTACCTTCCCGCCGGAGTGGTACCTATTTATCTACTTGCACTTTGACGTGCTTTCGAACTGCTAGGTTGGCAGGAGCAGGGACCGAGCAACGGGAGCTCACCCCGTCGCGGGGATTCAAACTGCTGACCTTCTGATCAGCATGTCCTAGGCTCTGTGGTTTAACCCACAGCGCCACCCGCGTCCTAATAATAATAATAATAATAATAATAATAATAATAATTTATTATTTATACCCCGCCCATCTGGCTGGGTTTCCCCAGCCACTCTGGGCGGCTTCCAACAGAACACTAACAATACAATAACCTATTAAACATTAAAAGCTTCCCTAAACAGGGCTGCCTTCAGATGTCTTCTAAACGCCAGATAGCTGTTTATTTCCTTGACATCTAATGGG
Source organism: Podarcis siculus (assembly GCA_034642415.1). NCBI lineage: Eukaryota > Metazoa > Chordata > Lepidosauria > Squamata > Lacertidae > Podarcis > Podarcis siculus. The sequence goes on along the minus strand of JAXCMG010000044.1, from coordinate 4,988,888 downwards.
AGGGCATTCCACAGGGCGGGTGCCCCTACCGAGAAGGCCCTCTGCCTGGTTCCCTGTAGCTTGGCTTCTCGCAGTGAGGGAACCGCCAGAAGGCCCTTAGCGCTGGACCTCAGTGTCCGGGCAAAACGATGGGGGTGGAGACGCTCCTTCAGGGATACTGGACCGAGGCCGTTTAGGGCTTTAAAGATCAGACGTAGTGCACATTGTTGTTGTTGTTACCCCACCCATCTGGGTGGCCCCCATCATCATCATCATCATCATCATCAAGCTATCAAACATTAGAAACTTCCCTAAACAGGGAAGTGCACATGGACATAAATGCGCAGAACTGCACATGAACACTAGATCCATGCGCCATGCTCAGCCAGCCACATCGCCCACTGCAGCTGCTGACGTACCTTTTGAACTGTGCCCGCACAGCCTGTTGGCATTCTTCCAAATATATATATTTTTTAAACCACCAAAGGCCTCCTTGGCTTTTAAATCAGCAGTGGGCAAGGGTTGTTAATGAGTGCAAGCATGTAAGAGACAGAGCGGAGCCGCCAGCAAATTAATTTTATTTATTTATGTATCTTATTCATGTATTTATTTATTTAAAGGCACGTATCCAAGCCACTTAATATTTAAACGTCTTGAAGCACTATGCAAAAACACAGCATAGAAAGAACCTAACTTCTGTTGCCAATGCACTAGTGGCTTCCAGGCTTAGATCACTGCAATGTGCTATACTTGGGGCTGCCCTTGAAGACGGTTCAGAAAACTTAGCTGGTGCAAGGCTCAGTGGTTACATTGCAGACCAGGGTCTAAGCACATAAACACCAATCCGCCTCAACTGTACTAGCAACCAAGGAGTTTCTAGGCTCAGTTTTTGCTTATAAAGCGATAAAGGTTGGAGGATGGATGGCAGCTAACAGATTGAGGTTGAATCCTGACAAGACAGAAGTACTGCTTTTGGGGGACAGGAGGTGGGCTGGTGTGGAGGACTCCTGGGTCCTGAATGGGGTAACTGTGCCCCTGAAGGACCAGGTGCGCAGCCTGGGAGTCATTCTGGACTCACAGCTGTCCATGGAGGCGCAGGTCAATTCTGTGTCCAGGGCAGCTGTCTCCCAGCTCCATCTGGTACACAGGATGAAACCCTACCTGCCCACAGACTGACTCGCCAGAGTGGTGCATGCTCTAGTTATCTCTCACTTGGACTACTGCAATGCGCTCTCTGTGGGGCTACCTTTGAAGGTGACCCGGAAACTACAACTAATCCGGAATGCGGCAGCTAGACTGGTGACTGGGAGTGGCCGCCGAGACCATATAACACGTTTCTGAGCACAATTCAAAGTGTTGGTGCTGACCTTTCAAGCCCTAAACGGCCTCGGTCCTGTATACCTGAAGGAGCGTCTCCCCCTCCATCGTTCTGCCTGGACACTGAGGTCCAGGATCTTCAGCGGTTCCCTCACTGTGAGAAGCCAAGTTATACGGAACCAGGCAGAGGGCCTTCTCGGTGGTGGCACCCGCCCTGTGGAACGCCGTCCCACCAGATGTCAAAGAGAACAACAACTACCAGACTTTTAGAAGACATCTGAAGGCAGCCCTGTTAAGGGAAGCTTTTAATGTTTGATGCATTACTGTATTTTAATATTTTGTTGGAAGCCGCCCAGAGTGGCTAGGGAAACCCAGCTAGATGGGTTTACCTTTGGTTTTTAAATTGGGAAGATAATTAAATCCATCAATGGCTTTGTACTAATTTTTTAAGTAGAGTGGGCGGGATCTGCTCCTTAAAATGTACAGTCATACCTCAAGTTACAGATGCTTCGGGTTGCACAATTTCGGGTTGCGCACTGCGCCGAACCCAGAAGTACCAGAACAGGTTACTTCCAGGTTTCAGCACTTGCGCATGCGCAAAAGCACTAAACAGCACTTTGCACATGCGCAGAACCACCAAATAGCGACCCGTGCATGCGCAGACGCAGCACTGTGGGTTGCAAACCTGCATCCCGCACGGATCACGTTCGCAACCCGACCGTCCACTGTCTAGTATTTTCAGAAGAGTATTTTAAATTTTGCTATTTTCCTAACTGAGGCCAATATCTACGTTATTTCTACTTTTATTATGTGCTGGGCGCTGCCACCCCTTCTCACACTACTTGCCAGCCCCACCTACCTGCATCAAAATCAAGTATCACAGCTCTTCGTCGCCCCGCAATCCCCACTTTATTCAAACTTCTACTATAGTTTGAGACCACTGTTTTAAAACCTGCCTTCTCTTTCACTCCACTCCCCCACCCTGACCCCGTGTGAATCCAGGACTTCGACAAGGTGCTACAAATCCTCCAGCGAGGGCTGCGTGACGACAGCCTTCCTTTTTATTTATATAGGGTAAATTGCTTTGAGACACCTTGGTGCAAAAATGTAACGGATAATAATTATTGAGCATAGCTCAGAACAATCTGCAACTGGGGAGGGAGTAGAGAGCGCCCCTTGACAAAATAAAAATTGGGGTCCCAACAGTGTGCCCCTATTGTCCTCCACGCAATGATAGTCACAGCTCAGTAGCAGCACATCTGCTCTGCACATGGAAGGTCCCAGGTTCCTTCTCTGCTGTGTCCAGGTATATCTGGGGGAAATTGTGGGTCTGAAATGCTGAAGAGCTGCTGTCAATCAGTGCGGGCAATTCTGAGGTAGTTACAGGTAGGTAGCCATGTTGGTCTGCCGTCGTAGAAACAAAATAAAAAAAATCCTTCCAGTAGTACCTTAGAGACCAACTAAGTTTGTTATTGGGACGCGGGTGGCGCTGTGGATTAAACCACAGAGCCTAGGACTTGCTGATCAGAAGGTTGGCGGTTCGAATCCCCACAACGGGGTGAGCTCCCGTTGCTCGGTCCCTGCTCCTGCCAACCTAGCAGTTTGAAAGCACATCAAAGTGCAAGTAGATAAATAGGTACCGCTCTGGCGGGAAGGTAAACGGCGTTTCCGTGCGCTGCTCTGGTTCGCCAGAAGCGGCTTAGTCATGCTGGCCACATGACCCGGAAGCTGTATGCCGGCTCCTTCGGCCAATAAAGCGAGATGAGCGCCACAACCCCAGAGTCGGCCACGACTGGACCTAATGGTCAGGGGTCCCTTTACCTTTTTAAGTTTGTTATTGGTATGAGCTTTTGTGTGGTCTCTAAGGTGCTACTGGAAGGATTTTTTTTAGTCATACCTCAGGCTAAAGACGCTTCAGGTTGACCGTTTTCAGGTTGCGTCTTACGGTGACCAGGAAGTAACGGAATGCGTTACTTCCAGGTTTCGCCGCTCACGCATGCGCGGACGCTCAAAATGGCATCACGTGCATGCACAGAAGCGGCGAATCGCGACCCGCGCACACGCAGACGTGGGTTGCGTTCTGCTCAGGTTGCAAATGGGGCTCCGGAACGGATCCTGTTCGCAACCAGAGGTACCACTGTATTCTGTTTCCAATACTGAGGTAGATAGAGCAATGGTCTAACTCAGGCACCCCCAACCTTCGGCCCTCCAGATGTTTTGGACTACAGTTCCCATCATCCCTGAGCACTGGTCCTGTTAGCTAGGGATCATGGGAGTTGTAGCCCAAAACATCTGGAGGGCTGCCGGTTGGGGGACGCCTGATCTAACTCGATACAAGGAGTTTCCTGTGGGAAGCAAAAGTAACTTGGGCCCCCCCCCCCGCCCCTCCTTGCTAGGAAAAGCTTCCCTTGCTGAAACGCCCTTCCTTTTTTTAAATGCAGGAATAATGGAGGTGGCCAGATGTCATTAGCAGCCATCAGAAGTTGGCAACTGCCCTCTTCGCCCAGACTGACAAGTCAGACGACAGCTCTGGATGGGTGGGGGGGGGGCAGCAGCAGCAGAAGAGAAAAGGCCCTCCCCCCTTTACGAGGCCGGGGGGCATGCGCATTAACGCCAGCCGGGAAGGGAGGACCCTTCCCTCCCTCCGTCCGCGCCCTTTCCTATTCCGGGACAGGCTTGCGAGCGGGCAGGGGGGGGGGGGGGGGGGGGGGGGGGGGCGCTGTTGAGAAAGCGCGCTCCAGCCAGCCGAAGCGGGCGGGGTTTTGGCAACCCGGGAAACGGAGCAAAGGGAGATCCCACCCCCACCCCCCCTAAGTCCACCCACCTCTTTCTCCGGTAGGGCTTTTCCCGTCGGGGCGGCTGCTGCAGCTGCGCCCTAACTCACCCGGCACCCCCAAAAAAGAGCTTTCTGGGGTGTGTGGGTGTGTGTGTTGCGGGGGGGGGAGTGCCAAGTGAGTGGCCCTGGGGGAGGAAGCTGCGGATGACTTTGCAGCCGGCGGAAGGAGCAGCAGCAGCAGCAACTGGAGGTGGAGGCGGCGGCGATTGCGGTTTGAGCAGCGACGGCAGCGGCGCCGGCGAGATCGGGAGCCCCGTGGAACGTTGAGGCTCCGGGAAGGAAAACACCCCCCATTGTGACGTCGCGTTCTTCGGAAGTGGAAAGTTTGTCCCAGCGTTCGAAAGGCGCGCCCGCTCGCCTTTGATCTCCTGGGCTCGCTCGCTCGAAAAAGAAGGGACCCCCCCTTCCTCCCCCCGCGGCCAGAGGAAGCGGCTACTTTTCTTTTCCCCGCTGCTTCTTCCAAGGTGAGTGTGGCGGTGATGGGAGACTTCAATCTTCATTTTCCCTGGGTGGGTGCGCGCACGTTTTTCTCCCCCCCCCCAATCCGGAGCAACCCCTCCCCTCCCCACTGGGGGCGGCGGCGGCGGTTCCAACACGTGTGCCCCGTAACGAGGAGAAGCGCGGGCGTGGGTCGGGGGCTCGCTCGGAACCTCTCTTGCCCGACCGATCGTGTGAACGCACTTTTCTCGGTCGACGATCGCTTGGAGGCGTGGGGTGAGACGGCTCCGGGCCCTTTGATTCGCACACCCCCCATACCGATTTTGACAGAAACTTGGGGTGGGGTTTTTAAGAGCTGCTTCGCTTCTTTCGCCCTCTCCGCTCAGCGTACACGCCTTTCCAGAAGTTGCCCAAAATGCTTGCAAAAATAAAGTTTGCAAATCTTTGAAGTGGGGGGCGCGATGAGGAAGAGGGGTGCGTGGCTTTTTCACGACCCCTGTTTGATTCACGACCCCTTCCTGTTTGATTTCCGTACAGATTCGTAGAAGCGCCTGCAAGGACTCGATTTGGGGGGGATTAGGGGTGTGGGGTGGGGTCTGATTTGGCAAATCCGGTAGCTTTAACTCGCTTGCAAAGAGAAGCGAGGCGGGTGTGGGTCTCGCCTCCCCCCACCCCACCGACGTTGGAAACTTCTCCTGGGTGGGACATCTGGGGTTTGAATTAAAACTGCCGTTTAGACAGGAACAAGCGGAGCGAGCGCTGGGGCGCTGCAGACGCGTGTTCGCTTTCCGGAAGCGGCGCGCACGCTTGCCTGAAAGAGGTGGGGCGGGGGGGGTTGACTGGAGCAAGCAAGGGGGTCTCTCTCTCTCTCTCTTCCCCCCAAATCTTTAATGTGGGGAGGGGCTGCCTACCCCCCGTTCTTTCCCTGCTTGGACAGTACTTTGCTAGATTTGAATCGGTGCCATATTCAGAAGACGCCCTAGAGAGCCGGATCTGGTGTGTTGTGTGAATTGGGGCACTCTCTCCGAACTGGAGGGATTTTGGGGGGGGGATCTAATTCATCTGAGACTCCCCTGGGGCGGGGGGGAGGCTTGGACATCTCATTTCCTTCCAGTTATCTAGGGACCCGTCTCTCCCTCACCGCCCCGCGCTTTTCCCTTTGTTACAGCTCAAGGGCAGGCGAAAACTTCTTAATAAAGGCAAAAGACACGTGTAAGCTTTGCGCTCTCGTCTGGATGGTGCCCTTTGGCCTCCCCCACTCCGGTCATGTAGAGCTCTTTGACCCAGTTCCTCTGTAGCAATAGCGAGGGAGGGGGACGGAGTTGAGCCGCGGAGGAAATCTGTGTGAACTCATTTTTGTTTCCATTCAGATCTTTCTCTCTGTGTGTTTCATTCTTTTCCATATCTGCCTGCCAAAAAAAAGGGGGGGGAGAATCTGCAGCTTCTTGGAGGTTGCCATTTTGAAACGGGGGGAGTTGCCTCGGTTTTCGTTTTTTAAAAAGTCCTGGCGTGATTTTGAAATGCAATTTCCATTTCGTTTTGTTACTTCCAGTATGGAGGAGAGAAACTTTCCTCTGCGTCTGTGTCTAAAACTTTTGTCACCTGTTCCTCAACTTGGCTGAGCGTTATTTTTCTGCCATGCCTCCTTTTTTGTGTGTCTTCCTTCCCCCCTGCCCCAAAGTATTTTGAATTTTTGGAGAATTTTTTTGGGGGGTGGGGAGAACAACAGACACCTGGAAAAGTAGCGTGGCAATAAAATCAAGTCTCCGTCAACGCAGAAAGTCCTTAACGCTCATGATTGCAAACTGGGTGGGTGGGGTAGCCTTGCAGATACCCACCCACTTGCAATTAATAACTTTTTCGGCTGGTGGGCCCTAGCAAGGAACTGAAATCAAAAGCCCAGGTTTGAAATGAGCGTGGGGAGTACATGCGTCTAGGAGTCTCTGTAAACTTGAGAGTGACCTTCATACCTGTCCTGTGATGCTGGCTTCCATTGATGTGGCTTTTGCGTGTGGGAGAAGTTGGGAATCAAAATGGAAGTTCACACTCTTGAAATTAGGGACACACAGAAACACAACCAGATCACGGATTTGGAGCCTAGGCAGGCTCACCGAATTGAGGCCTTGTGACCCCACTGCTAGTCCCATTGGGAAGTTTGTGGTGGAAGAATCCCACCCTCCTCACTGAGATCTGGTGTGGTGTTGAGGCGGGTTTTAGGCTGGGGAAATCCTTTTTTCGGATCCTTGCTCAGCCCCAAAGCACACTGGGAGGCCTTTTGCCTGCCTTGCAGGGTGTTGTGAAAATAATAATAATAATAATTTATTATTTGTACCCCGTCTGTCTGGCTGGGTCTCCCCAGCCACTCTGGGCAGCTTCCAACAAAGATTAAAAATACATTAAAATGTCACACGTTAAAAGCTTCCCTGAACAGGGCTGCCTTCAGATGTCTTCTAAATGTCAGGTAGTTGTTTATCTCTTTGACATCTGGTGGGAGGGCGTTCCACAGGGCGGGTGCCACCACCGAGAAGGCCCTCTGCCTGGTTCCCTGTAGCTTTGCTTCTCGCAGTGAGGGAACCGCCAGAAGGCCCTCGCCACTGGACTTCAGTGTCCAAAATATAAGGCAGGGGTGGGCAACCTAAGGCCTGGGGGCTGGATGCGGCCCAATCGCCTTCTCAATCCTGCCCACAGAGGGTCCAGGAATCAGCATGATTTTACACGAGTAGAATGTGTCCTTTTATTTCAAATGCATCTCTGGGTTATTTGTGGGGCCTGCCTGGTGTTTTGACATGAGTAGAATGTGTGCTTTTATTTAAAATTCATCTCTGGGTTATTTGTGGGGCATAGGAATTCGTTCATTATTTCCCCCAAAAAAATATAGTCTGGCCCCCCACATGGTCTGAGGGACGGTGGACCGGCCCCCGGCTGAAAAAGGTTGCTGACCCCTGATATAAGGGGATAGATGACCCGTGGCTTAGGGAAATTAGGGTGTTCTTCGTTTCCCATACTTCCCTGTTAGGGGATTAGGATAGGACTTCTCCAGGATTCCTTGCTTGTTCTGGGTTGGAGAGAAAAGGGGAGGGAGGTGTTTTTGCCTGGTGCCTGTGCTTCTTTGAGGAGGGTCAGGGTTCAAGTACCACCCCTGCCGCAGAATCCTTACATGACCTCGCGCAGCTCGCTGGCCACAGTCCAGAGCAAAGGACGTGTATCGACGTTCTGCTGGAACGAACAGGACCTCTGTGAAATGGGTTTAAAAAAGCACTAGTTTTATTATTACTTTCTGATTTTGGCCCCACCTTCGAAGGAGCTCAAGGTGGCAGGCGTGGCTCTCCCCCATCTCATTTACGGCACCGTATTTTTCGCTCTATAAGACGCACCAGACCACAAGACGCACCTAGTTTTTGGAGGAAGAAAACAAGAAGAAAAAAATTCTGAATCTCAGAAGCCAGAACAGCAAGAGGGATCGCTGTGCAGTGAAAGCAGCAATCCCTCTTGCTGTTCTGGCTTCTGGGATAGCTGCGCAGCCTGCATTCGCTCCATAAGACACACACACATTTCCCCTTACTTTTTAGGAGGGAAAAAGTGAGTCTTATAGAGCAAAAAATACGGTAATTCTTCCATGCGACAAGGGTTAGGTTAGGCTGAGAGGTGGTGACTGGCCCCAGGTCACCCGGTGGGCTTCGTGTGGCCCGGTGGGGATTTGAACTCGGGTCTCGCAGGGCCTAATCTGGCGCTCTTAACCACTACGCCACGCTGGCTCTCGGGGTGGTTTGTGAAGGCAAGTGCAGTACTGTCCCTGAGCCCGTGTCATGTTTGCTCCTACTGCCCTAAACTGCTGGGACGCAATCTGCTCCCAGCCAGATGTCTATGGGATGCTCACAAGCAGGGCACAGGAGGAGTAGAATTGTGGAGTGGGAAGGGTTCCCTGAGGGTCATCTATTCCAACCCCCTGAAATGCTTACTTTGCCCCCCTGTGGGTCTCGAACCCACAGCCTTGAGATTAAGAGTCTCATGCTCTAGCTGTCTCTTGGGGCCTGCAATCCATAGGCAGCGTCCCTCTGACCCTGGAGGAAAAATCTAGCCACCAGGGATAGCTCAATCGGTAGAACTGAGAGACCCTTGGTCTCAGGGTCAAGGGTTCGAGACCCGTGTTGGGCAAAAGATTCCTGCATTGCAGGGGGTTGGACTGGATGACCCTTAGGTGTCCCTTGCAACTCCAGAATTCTGTGATCTTTCCTCCAGGGAGCTCGAGTACATGGTCCTCCCCAATATTACTCTCACAACAACCCTGGGAGGTAGGTTAGGTTGAGAGGCAGTTCTTGGCCCAAGGTCACCCAGTGAGCATCGTGGTCGGGTGAGGACCGGAACCCTGCTCTCTCCCAAGGTCTGTTCTGACACTCTAACCACTACACCACACTGCCTCCCTGCCGTTATCTGGAGGCCCGCAAATTCCCCCACCCACGCACTACTACAACTACTATTTCCGAGGACTCAGGTGTATGGGGAGAAGGATCTTAAAACCAAATGCCAGGTTTGGCATTCTGGAAATCTTGATTTTTTAAAAAAAGCCCCACAAGTTTCTAGACCTTATGACTGTGACAGTCAGGTCAGATTGAAAGTGTGTGTGGGGGGGGGTGCTTTCAGATAGGCAGAAGTGAGATTGGTAGGACTGTTAAGTGGGGGTGTGTGTGTCATAGTAGGGGCTTCTGTGCCTCCCCTTGAATAAAACAAGTAGAACCAGCCATGCAAATCATGCAACTCTGCAAATTTCAGGGACGCTGTTGCAATAATTCTGATAACGACAACAGCAGCGAAAATAATTTTATTATTCGTACCCCGCCCTTCTGACCCGACCGCCGTCCTGTTTCGCATTGCCATAGTGCTGGCAGCGACGGATGGAGCGTTTTGAGGCTGGCACCCCCCCCCCCAATCTGGGGGGCTCCCTGTGCATGTCGGTCGGCAAGACCGTTAAGTGTCAGACCGTGAGAAGCAGTGGAGGAGAAGGCAGCCAGGGGGTGCAGGAAGGGGAAGTGGTTTGAAAAACTGTTCCGAGCCAAGAAGGGGCTGAAGAGAAATAGGGGGTAAAGGCAGGAACTAAATCGGGAGAGCCAGAGTCACTAGGGCAGGAGTAGAATCACAGAATCCTAGACTTGGAAGGGACCCCGGGGGTCATCCAGTCCAACCCCCTGCAAGGCTAAAGCCTCCATGACAGATGGCCACCCAATCAGCGGTTCTCAACCTGTGGGTCCCCAGCTGTTGTTGGACTACAACTCCCATCATCCCTGACCACTGGTCCTGCTGGCTAGGGATGATGGGAGTTGTAGTCCAAAAACAGCTGGAGACCCAGGCTTGGGAAATGATGATCTAGATCAGCTTTTCTCAACCCGTGGGTCCCCAGCTGTTGTTGGACTACAACTCCCATCATCCCTGAGCTCTGGCCTTGCTAGCTAGGGGTGATGGGAGATGTAGTTCAACAGCATCTGGGGACCCACAGGTTGAGAAAGGCTGGTTGTCGTTCCGGACTACAAATCCCATCAGTCCCTGCCGGCGTGGCCGGGGATGATGGGAATTGTAGTCCCGCAAGAGGATGCTTTTCTGCATGTTGCCTTCCCTGCGCTAGAGTGACGCGCAGCCCACATTTTCAGAGGTGGAAATGGAAGTTGTCCTTAACCCTGGATCTCTGTGGGTGTAGGGTGACTATGCCCTGTCCCTTTGGGTAAGTAAGTAAATAAATCTACCCTTCGTACAGGAAGTTAGTGGGAAACCGGGTCAATGTCAAGCCCCAGAGAATGCTGCGACTCTAGTCTTTCTGCCTCTAGGGCCGCTACGTAGTCCTCACTTCCTGTTCCTGTTCAGAAGCTGCTGTTTGCTTGGCGGAACCGTGGTGCCGTTGTTGAGAATTGAGTCCTCGCATGTGACTAGTCCTCAATGCAATGGCTGTCCTGTGTGCATTCTCCTTTCTAGAGAATCAGTTGCCCCAAAAGAAGTTACCGTATTTTTCGCTCTATAAGACGCACCAGACCACAAGACGCACCAATTTTTTGGAGGAGGAAAACAAGGAAAAAAATATTCTGAATCTCAGAAGCCAGAACAGCAAGAGGGATCGCTGAGCAGCGAAAGCAGCAATCCCTCTTGCTGTTCTGGCTTCTGGGATAGCTGCGCAGCCTGCATTCGCTTCATAAGACACACACACATTTCCCCTTACTTTTTAGGAGGGAAAAAGTGAGTCTTACAGAGCAAAAAATACGGTAATTCTTCCATGCGACAAGGGTTAGGTTAGGCTGAGAGGTGGTGACTGGCCCCAGGTCACCCGGTGGGCTTTGTGTGCCCGGTAGGGATTTGAACTCGGGTCTCGCAGGGCCTGCATTCGCTCCATAAGATGCACACACATTTCCCCTTACTTTTTAGGAGGGAAAAAGTGAGTCTTATAGAGTGAAAAATACGGGGGAATGATTCTGGAGGAACATGGCTGGAATAGGCAGCAGCTGGGGCATGTAAGGGTGAATATGATGAAATAAAATGTAAGCCAGAGCACCCTATTTCTTTATTGCATATTCCTGCATTGCAGGGGGTTGGACTGGATGACCCTTAGGGTCCCTTCCAACTCTACAATTCTGTTATTGATCTCGCACCTTTTCCTCCACGGAGCGTAAGGGGGCATGAACGGTTCTCCCTCACCACCTCGTTTCATCTCCACAACAACCTGTGTTGTAGGTTAGTCTGAGAGGCAGTGACTGGCCCCAGGTCCCCCAGTGAGCTCCATAGCTGAACAGGGATTCGAACCCTGGTCTCCCGCGTCCCAGCCTGGCACTCTGACCGCTACACCATGCTGGCTGGCTGGCTGCCTTTCCTTGGGGTGCCCAGGTCTTAAGTTGCCCTGGGGAAGGTTGGGGAGGGGCTGATTAAGATGGAGGCACACAGATCAGATGATCGTAGGAAGGAACCTGAGGGTCATCTAGTCCAACCTCCTGCAATGCAATGCAGGAATCTCAGCTAAAGCATCCCTGACAGATGGCCAAGCAACATCTGCTTAAAAACCTCAAAGAAGGAGAGTTCGCCACCTCCCGAGGGAGACCGTTCCTCTCTCAAACAGCTCCTATCGTCAGAAAGGGTCTTTTACCCCCTTGTTGTTGTTGTTTAGTCGTTTAGTCGTGTCTGACTCTTCGTGATCCCCTGGACCAGAGCACGCCAGGCACTCCTGTCTTCCACTGCGTCCCGCAGTTTGGTCAAACTCATGCTGGTAGCTTCGACAACACTGTCCAGCCATCTCGTCCTCTGCCGTCCCCTTCTCCTTGTGCCCTCCATCTTTCCCAACATCAGGGTCTTTTCCACTTCCCTTCTCATGAGGTGGCCAAAGTCTTGGAGCCTCAGCTTCAGGATCTGTCCTTCCAGTGAGCACTCAGGGCTGATTTCCTTCAGAATGGAGAGGTTTGATCTTCTTGCAGTCCATGGGACTCTCAAGAGTCTCCTCCAGCACCAGAATTCAAAAGCATCAATTCTTCGGTGATCACCCTTGAATTTTGTAGGAGATGTCATTGATCAACCTTTTTGATGGTTGTCACCCCCAGCATCCGCCTCACAACCAGTACGTCTGCAGCCGTGCATCTTCCTAGCCCCTGCTTCCCCCAAACAGCTGCCCATTGTGGAGCTTTCCCAATCCAGCCCTGTTAAAACTCAGGTATACGATATAAGCTAGGACATGGGTGGCGCTGTGGGTTAAACCGATCAGAAGCCGATCAGAAGGTCGGCGGTTTGAATCCCGCGATGGGGTGAGCTCCCGTTGCTCGGTCCCTGCTCCTGCCAACCTAGCAGTTTGAAAGCACATCAAAGTGCAAGTAGATAAATAGGTACCGCTCCAGCGGGAAGGTAAACGGCGTTTCCATGCGCTGCTCTGGTTCGCCAGAAGTGGCTTAGTCATGCTGGCCACATGACCCGGAAGCTGTACGCCGGCTGCCTTGGCCAGTAAAGCGAGATGAGCGCCTCAACCCCAGAGTCGGTCACGACTGGACCTAACGGTCAGAGGTCCCTTTACGTTTTATACTATATAAGCTAGGCGCCAAATGGCAACTTGAATCTAGGTTGCAGTTGCCGCAACGGAATGTCTGTTCACACATTGGGTTGGACTAGATGATTCGGGGGGGTCACGTCCGAAGAAATTAATTCGTTCTGGAGGACCGTTCTTAACCTGAAACTGTTCTTAACCTGAGGTACCACTTTAGCTAATGGGGCCTCCCACTGCTGCCACGCCGCCACCTCCCAATTTCTGTTCTCATCCTGAAGCAAAGTTCTTAACCTGAGGTACTATTTCTGGGTTAGTGGAGTCTGTAACCTGAAGTGTCTGTAACCCGAGGTACCACTGTAAAGGTAAAGGGACCCCTGACCATTAGGTCCAGTCGCGGACGACTCTGGGGTTGCGGCGCTCATCTCGCTTTACTGGCCGAGGGAGCCAGCGTACAGCTTCCGGGTCATGTGGCCAGCATGACTGAGCCGCTTCTGGCGAACCAGAGCAGCGCACGGAAACGCCGTCTACCTTCCTGCCGGAGCGGTACCTATTTATCTACTTGCACTTAACGTGCTTTCAAACTGCTAGGTTGGCAGGAGCAGGGACCGAGCAACGGGAGCTCACCCCGTCGCGGGGATTCGAACCGCCGACCTTCTGATCAGCAAGTCCTAGGTTCTGTGGTTTAACCCACAGTGCCACCCGCGTCCCTAAAGCAAAGTTCTTAACCCGAGGTAGTATTTCTGGGTTAGCGGAGTCTGTAACCTGAAGCGTCTGTAACCTGAAGCGTCTGTAACCCGAGGTACCAATGTACTCTGTTCTATATTGCATGGGGCCGATCGTAACCTGAAGTAGAGAGAATGGAGGGCCTGTTAATTTTGATATTCTCTTGTTTTTCCCCTCTCTTCAGCCTTGTATGGACTGTGGTGCTTGCCCGCAGCCATGGGGAAGATGCTATCAAAGATTTTCGGCAACAAAGAGATGAGGATCCTCATGCTGGGCTTGGATGCCGCCGGCAAGACCACCATCCTCTACAAGCTGAAACTGGGCCAGCCGGTGACCACCATCCCCACGGTGGGCTTCAACGTGGAGACGGTGACCTACAAGAACGTCAAGTTCAATGTCTGGGACGTCGGGGGGCAGGACAAGATCCGCCCTCTGTGGAGACACTATTACACCGGCACCCAGGGGCTGATTTTCGTGGTGGACTGCGCCGACCGCGACCGGATCGACGAAGGCCGCCAGGAGCTCCACCGCATCATCAACGACCGGGAAATGCGAGACGCCATCATTCTCGTCTTTGCCAACAAACAGGACCTCCCCGACGCCATGAAACCCCACGAGATCCAGGAGAAACTGGGCCTCACGCGCATTAGGGACAGAAATTGGTACGTCCAGCCGTCCTGCGCGACGTCGGGGGAAGGACTTTACGAAGGTTTAATGTGGCTTACTTCCAACTACAAATCATAATTCTAGGGCTATATATCTATATCTATATATATATATAATTTACGCGCGCACACACAAAAAGAATCTCTAACCAATGAACCCTAGAACATATATATATTCTCTTTTCCTCCTCCCCCCGTTCCTCCTCAACAAAAAATTTGAAATGGATTCTTTGCTCTAGCAGAAGCGGAGAGTTTTCTCGGCAAATCGCTTTGCTGTGGCAGAAGCGGAGAGTTTTCTCGGCAAAGGGACGTGGCAGCAAGTTTGTCCACAAGAGATTTTTCTCTTTCTCTCTTTCGCCTCCTCCTCTGTCCTGGGAGATGGCAGCGTTGGTTATATTCTGATGGGAGCAAAGGGGTGGGGGGCGGGGAGACTTTTAGCCCCAACCCTATACATGAAAGCTATGTCTGCTAGGTTTGCACCCCTTTAATCTTTCTCTCTGCCCCCCATGTCCTGTGGTTCTCCAAACTGTGGTGTCCTCAGCCTGAAAGCTGAGCTCCCTTGTGGGCAGAGCTTGGCGAGGTTGCCCATGCCATAATGGCAGTGTGTTTGGGTAGTTGGGGACCTTGTTGAGAGCGAAGGATGGATTCCGGTCTCCTTCCTTAGCGTTCCTGCCTTCCGCAAGCCTTGGGTTCAAGGGCCGCAAGTGGACAGACTGCCCTTGGCCCGTTTTTGCAGGGTGGGTGGGTGGGCACGGGAGAGAGACACTCCCCCACCCCAAGACGAGGCGTGTTCAAATCCTGGTGCCATCCTGTGCTGTTGATGGAGGTTCACATTCCGGAATGCCTCGCTTGCTGCAGGCTGCGCCCTGTCCTTCCTTTGCTGGGAACACCCGTCTCTCTTTCCCTGCCTCTCCCCTCTCTCTCTTGACCTGCTCAACCTGCCGGGGTTGCCTGCTTGGTGCAGGCAAGGATGTGCGAGGCCAACGCCCGGCCAAACCAGTTCCCCCACCGCAAGGTGGGTGGAATTGAAGGAACCATTAATCAGAGCTGGCGCTGGCTCCCTCTCGCTGCAGCCTAGATCTTCCTGGCGGAGGCAGCTGGAGCTCCCCTCCACTTTTTCAGCAAGAGACAGGTGGATTTGGGGGGGGGGGAGTTACAGCTCTGGACAGCTTCCTGGGCTTTCCACTTGACTTTGGGTTGGGGAGTTCCTGGCTTCCAACCTGGCCAGATTTCTGAATCAATCTGGGTCTGTTTTGCTCCTCTGCCCTGTTCCGATTCCATCCTTCTGCAAAACTTGTTTCCCCAAACGGGGAATCGCCTACGCCACCCCCTTCGCTCTTTTCCCGTCTCTGGGCCACAGCCTTGGCTAAAGATCTGCCTTGCCAAGTTTCCCATCCTAGAGGAAGGGCCATTGGACCCAGTATTTGCCAACCTGGTGCCCTCCAGCTCTTTTGGACCACCACTCCAAACAGCCCCTGCATTTGGGGGGTGCCAGGTATGCAAGGCTGATATAACTCCGCTTCAGCGGTGGTTGAGACCGTCTTCCAGCTTGGGAACTACGTGTTCATTACCGGGGTGTGTTTGTGTGTGTGTGTTCGATGTGAGAAACGTGCTCCACCGGTTGTTTTCCGGCTGGGTGTGAATTCTCCTCGCTTCCTAATCTTACCGACAAAGTTGGTAAACTTTTTGGTCCATAGCAGCTTAAACTAAGCTCAGGATCTGAGGCACAGAACAAATAAGAGCCTTCTTTTCGGGGACCATGAATCACTTTGCCCTGATTTCACACTTCTGCTGTAACTCGAGATCTATTTCCCCTTATTTCCCACCCCCCTTTGCATCTGAGGCTGATTCTTAAGAAGCAGTGACCAATTTGGGGCGGAATCTCTCTTTGTCATCCCTTGATTCACCCTGGGCAGGAAGGACTCGCAAATGACCCCGCCCTTCCAAATTGCTAGCTTTTGAACGTGAAATGGAGTCGTCCTCTGTCCCCACCCCAACCACCCAGCAAAATGGGTCTACTCAGGTAGTCGGGCATTTCCACCTCCCTCCCCTTCCTGCCAGGGATCACAACGGGGAGATCTCAATTTAACTTTTCAAACTTCTTGCTTGAATGCCTTGCTGGATGAGAAACCTCCCGTCCCTTTGACACAAGATCCGGTTAGTTTTTCCCAATTTCCTTTCGCCCCCTGACAGGTGAGGACCATGTGTGTGTATGTCGCAGGGGCAAATTCTCGGTGTGGATGGTTTTTTGGCACTGTAGCGGGAAGAAAGCTTTCTTCTTCCGTCCCCCATGAAAAAGAGGCAGCCGTTGCGTGGCCATGTGGCTCAGGCCTTGATTTTCCTGGTACCCCTTGTTTCGATGCGCTCAGGGTTCCCCAACTGCAAGCTGCATCTTAAGGTAGATTTTTGTTTTGTGCACGGGGACTGGAGCCTGTTCCTCTGTGCTTTGGAAAGAAAGGAAACAGCTCATTCTCTGGAAAACACCGACTCGTGGTGGTGGAATTGCACGGAAGGTACCCAGCGACCCGGGTAGGGTCTTTCCGCACACCCACCCCTCCCTGGGACCTATCGGGCCTCGTGCTCCTGCTGTCCCCGCAGAGAAGTCTTGCCCGCTGTCCTTTGCGCCATGTTCCCACACCGCAGCCCTCTCTGCTTGGGCGTGATCTTTTTTGAGCAAGCGTGACTCATAACTCCCACAAGGAGTGTTCGTTCTCTTCTCTCTCCCCCCCCTTTTCTGTAGGGGGAAGGAGCGGTTCTGCACAGCTCAGCGAGCTCTTAACGCACATCTGCAGCAAACTCTTCCTCCCTCCTTGCCAGCCTTAGAGCGGCAACCACATCTCGCCTGCCTGGCCTCCCTCCCGAATTGAACCTGCGGCGGCGAAGGGATCTGTGCCTCTTCCTCCCCCCCCCAAAAAAAACCCTTGCACCCAGGACCAAGACTGGCGTGGGACTTGGATGCAGAACTCTGTGCCTGAATTTCACGGTGGCAATATTTTGTGCAAATGCACATCTCTTCCCCTACAGAACGGAAGTTTTGACGCTGATTTTTTGTGCCTGTTCAAACCCTTGATTTTTGCTCAGATCCCTGAATAGTGGGGTTTATTATTTTTTTGTAGGGGGGGACCAGGTGTGCTCCCCCTCCAGCTCCTGATAGCAATCTTTCTTTTCTCCCCCAAATAAGCTGCATTTAACCACGGTTAGAAACCGCACTTGAAAAGTACGCTTTGAAAGTATTTCGCAGGGTGGGAAGTTTAACTCTTTAACATTCCTGCGCTGTATGTTCCCCCCTCGCTTGCAAAATCACCCGATCGCACCATGCACTTCTCTTCCCGCCCCCAATCTTGCTGACATTCCAACGGATCTGTTTTGCTTTGGGGGGGGGCAGGATCCGCCAGCCGGATTCCCGGGCGATCGCGTCGGAACGAGACAGAATTTAAAAGTCAGGTGACCGCCATCTGTTTAGGCGTTCCGAGATAATCCAATTCCGCTGGCACGAAATGTGTGTGACCGCGGACGTCATCGGGAATTTGTGTGATGGGAATTCAGGCTTGGGGGGGTGGGAATAAAACCTCCGGCCTCTTTCTCCCAGATATCTTCTGCCTCCCTTTCATTTCTTCGAAGAAAAATGTTGCTTTTGGCTGTTTCCCCCGAGTTTCTTTTTTTTTTGGGGGGGGGGGGGGCTGTGTGCTTTACCTTGCAAAGAAATAGGTGGAAAGACGTCATTGTTTGCCCCCCCACCTTTATGATGAAAAAGAACCCACCTTAAACAAAGCTTTTTAAGCCCAACACCTGGGTAGGGTGAATGTGGCAGCCAGTTCTCTGCGGATTCTAGGGCACAGATGGCTGCAAATTTAATCTGGAAGACAGTGGTTAATTTGGGTGGGCCAGGCCTTAATTTGCTGGCGAAGATCTGAGATCTTAGCCACTAGGATACGTGTATTAATGCACTTCTCCCCTGACTTGGAAAGTTCTGTGTCGGTGGTGAATATATAAGAAGGCACTTAATTTCCCACCCCCTTGTTCAGTCACTGCCTCCCTAGTTTTTGTGTTTTGTGAGGGTTTTTTGCCTGTGTAGTCACATTAAAATAATTCCCTAAATCACGCACAACGGAGGTGCTCTATTTCTTGCGGGTGGGAGGGAACGATGTGTGTGAATATATCTGGGAGGGTTTCTGCGATGTCAATAAGGGCTTCTCAGTTCCTGAACGGACGAACAAGGTACTTTCTGTAAGCAAATCTGCAGCTGTCTTAACTGGAATACATTGGGCTTGTCTTCGGGTTTTTCTTGGTTCCCCCCTCCTCCCCCCCCCCCCGAAAAAATTATGTTTTCTTTCTTCCCCCTGACTAGCAAAATGAGGGGTGTGTTTATCAGATGCTGATCTGCATATGCAAATGTACTGTACATTTAACGCTGGAATTTCTTTTGGAATCTTTTCTTTCAGGTTGGGGGAAATTCAGACGTATCTTGTGGTTATGGATTTCCAGGGTGGGGGAACACCCTAATCTTTACAAACAAGGGCTCACTTCAGTGAACTGTTTTTTAAAAAATAAATAAAAATAAAAATAAATGATTTTTCTTTCTAGCCTTCATGAAAATTGTGTGATTTTTTCCTTATTTAAAACAAAAAAACGAGAGAGAAATTCCAACTTCATTGAGGTCCGTCTTATCTTACAGATAAGCCTTCAAGTCTTACACTGGCCCACTTGCCTGCAAGTGTCTGTGATAAAAGGTAAAGGGACCCCTGACCGTTAGGTCCAGTCGTGGCCGACTCTGGGGTTGTGGAGCTCATCTCGCTTTACTGGCCGAGGGAGCCGGCGTGCAGCTTCCAGGTCACGTGGCCAGCATGACTAAGCCGCTTCTGGCGAACCAGAGCAATGCCCGGAAACACCGTTTACCTTCCCGCCGGAGCGGTACCTATTTATCTACTTGCACTGTTGTGCTTTCGAACTGCTAGGTTGGCAGGAGCAGGGACCGAGCAACGGGAGCTCACTCCGTCGCAGGGATTCGAACCACCGACCCTGTTAATTCTGACTTTCCCATTTCTTGCCATTTTTGGAACATAGCAACGGCACCAGGGAATGCCTGTTTTCCTGAATGTTTCCTTCTTAGCCCCCATTTGAACCACTAAGGTGCCATTTTAAATGGCTTCTCGCAAAGATTTCTGGAGACCCTTCTTCGCCTTCCCAGAGCTACAGTTCCCAAAATGGCTTTAACAATCCCAATTCACAAGGAACTTGGGAGAGTTGTAGTTCCATGACGGGAATGGGCTTCTCAGCAGCACCCTCATAAGAAACTACAGCTCCCAGGACACTTTGTGGGAAGCCGTGGAATCGGACTGAAATGTATGGTGAGGTCCCTCTTCCCCTCGGAGAACTACAATTCCCAGAGCTCCCTAGGAAGAGGGACAGGTTAAACCACTCTGGGAATTGTAGCTCTGTGAGAGGATAAGGAGCGGCTCTCCTAACACCTTGGCGCCCTTAAACTACAGTTCCCAGGATTCTCTGTGGGAATCCATTTACATGTGCAGTATCCACAATCTCTGGCAGAGTCTCTTTCGGGGCAGCTCTGATCCTCACAGAGAGTGAAGGGAAGAGAGGGGCATTTATTTTCTGTTTTTCTCCTGTGACTTAACCCACTTGTGACGTCCGCAAAGTCTTTTTTTGGTTCCCCTTTAAGAGGTGAGGTGCAGCTGGGACTTAGCACCAATGACTAGGGAGCTGCCAGGCGGATGTGCTGCTGTCAACAGGTTTTCATTTCCCCTTTTCTAAACATAACAAAAGAGAGGTTTGTTTGTTTCTTCTGCTGTCGAGAGGGAAATATTGCATCGCTTCTGCAGCCGCCTCCCGCAACCCTGTGCCCAGATGGTTTGGACTGCAATTGGGGCACCCTCTTAGCCAGCACAGGGAAAACCTGCTCCGAACAACAGCCTGAATTTCAAAAAGCAAAACCCGAGACACCGTTTTCTCCCAACACCCATTTTCCAACATGGCGCCCTCCAGATGTTTGGGGCTGATAATTCCCATCAGCCTCCACCGTGCAAAACATTTGAAGGGGCATCAGGCTGGCAAAGGCTGTACATGGGTTGTTTATTGCCAACCTGATGCCCACGGGCAAGTCTAGGCCTCCTAGAAAGAAAGTTATGCATCAAAATGTTCAGGTACCTAATAATAATAATAATAACAATAATAATAATTTATTACTTATACCCTGCCCATCTGGCTGGGTTTCCCCAGCCACTCTGGGCGGCTTTCAACAGAATATTAAAATACAATAGTCTATTAAACATTAAAAGCTTCCCCAAACAGGGCTGCCTTCAGATGTCTTCTAAAAGTCCGGTAATTGTTGTTCTCTTTGACATCTGGCGGGAGGGTGTTCCACAGGGCGGGCGCCACCACCGAGAAGGCCCTCTGCCTGGTTCCCTGTAACTTGGCTTCTTGCAGCGAGGGAACCGCCAGAAAGCCCTCCGCCCTCGACCTCAGTGTCCGGGCTGAATGATGGGGGTGGAGATGCTCCTTCAGGTATACTGGACCGAGGCCGTTTAGGGCTTTAAAGGCTTTTAAGCACTTTCTGTAAAATAGGAGTGAGTTATATATATATATATATATATAACAAGAAGCCGAAAGCACCAGCCTGAAGATGACGAGTGAGACCTCGTCGAAACGTCGCCTAGACACCCCAACTTTTACACGGGAAGACACCCGAGGACACCAAAACCTGCATATATATATATATATATATATATATATATTCCTGGTACAGTGGTACCTCGGGTTAAGTACTTAATTTGTTCTGGATGTCCGTTCTTAACCTGAAACTGTTCTTAACCTGAAGCACCACTTTAGCTAATGGGGCCTCCCGCTGCCACTGCGCCACCAGAGCACGATTTCTGTTCTCATCCTGAAGCAAAGTTCTTAACCCGAGGTAATATTTCTGGGTTAGCGGAGTCTGTAACCTGAAGCTTATGTAACCCAAGGTACCACAAATAACCCAGAGATGCATTTTAAATAAAAGGACACATTCTACTCATATAAAAACACGCTGATTCCCAGACCATCCGTGGGCCGGATTTAGAAGGCGATTGGGCCAGATCTGGCCCCTGGGCCTTAGTTTGCCTACCCATGTCATAGAATCATAGAGCCGGGAGGGACCACAAGGATCATCCAGCCCAACCCCCTGCAATGCAGGAAACTTTTGCCCGACGTGGGACTCGAACCCACAACCCCAAGGTTATGTGTCTCTACCGAATGAGCTGTCCTCCCTACAGTCAGGGAAGGGTGAGACATCTCGAGGTGGAGGGCACAGGTGACACAAAGACCTCCATCCCTGAAGGGTGGGAGGCCTTGCTTGGCTACACAAGCTGCTCACTAGAATCTTGAGGACTAGAAAGTTGGTCTTCTTTGCCTCCTTTTAAAAAAAACCTCCCAGCACTGAAGGCTTTTGGTGGTGGCTGGTACCCTTTGGCGTGGAAGGCAGGGTAGACAGGGCCAGATATTTTTCTGTGTATACTGTTCCCAGTTTTCGTCTCTACCCCGAGTGTCCCATTTGTTAGGGCCTCAGCTTTGTTTTAAACGCATCTGTTGTTTTTGTGTTTCTTACTGTCTTTATGTGGTTTAGCTCGGTCAGTAGAGCATGAGACTCTTATCATCAAGGTTGTGAGTTCAGCCACATTGTGCGGATGCCTGATGATCGTCTTCCAAAGCAACTACAGTCATACCTCAGGTTGCGATAGCTGCGGGTTGCGCGTTTTCGGGTTACGGATGTGCCGAAACCCAGAAGTACCAGGATGGGTTACAGTGGTGCCTCGCAAGACGAAATTAATTCGTTCCGCGAGTTTTTTCTTCTTGCGAGTTTTTCGTCTTGCGAAGCACGGTTTCCCATAGGAATGCATTGAAAATCAATTAATGCGTTCCTATGGAGACCGCCTTCAGACCAGGTCCGGGGACAGCGGGGAAAAACGCGCTGCACTTCCCTGCTGTCCCCGGAGATTGCGGGGCTGGCGGTGGGGAGAAGGGCTCTTCTCCCCACCGCCAGCCTTCAGAAGGGGTCCGGGGACAGCGGGGAAGACGCGCTGCGCTTCCCCTCTGTCCCCGGAGCTTGCGGGGCTGGCAACAGGGAGAAGCGATCTTCTCCCCGCCGCCAGCCTTCAGAACAGGTCCGGGGACAGAGGGGAAGGCGCACTGTGCTTCCCCGCTATCCCCGGAGCTTGCGGGGCAAGCTTCATCTTGCGAAGCAAGCCCATAGGGAAATGCGTCTTGCGAAGCGGCTAAGAAAACGAAAAACTCTTTCGTCTAGCGAGTTTTTCGTCTTCCGAGGTGTTCGTCTTGCGGGGTACCACTGTAATTCCAGGTTCCGGTGCTCACACATGCGCAGAAGTGCTAAATCGCACTTTGCGCATGCACAGAAGCGCCGGATTGTGTCACACGCATGCGCAGACACGGCGGTGCAGGTTGCGAACCTGCCTCCCACACAGATCACGTTTGCAACCCGAGGTTTCACTGTACTCTATTCTGAACTTAAAAATGGAAAGCATAATGCTGGTGGTCAACAAAAGAGCTTTAAAGACTGTCTCAAGGCAAATCTATTTTTAAAAAAGTAGTATAAACACCAACAATTGGGAAACACTGGCCTGCGAGCGCTCCAACTGGAGAACAGCCTTGACCAAAGGTGTCATGGGCTTTGAAGACACTCGAACTCAGGACGCAAGGGAGAAACGTGCTAGGAGGAAGGCATGCTTGGCAAATCCACACCGTGATCAACTCCTGCCCGGAAACCAATGTCCCCACTGTGGAAGGACGTGTAGATCCAGAATCGGCCTCCACAGTCGCTTACGGACTCATTGTTAAAACCGTGTTTATGGAAGACAATCTTACTCGGCTACAAGGGATCGCCAAAGAAGGAGCGAAATATTCCTGCATTGAGGCGGGTTGGACTAGATGACCCTCGTGCCCCTTGCAACTCTACGATTCTAACAGCAACTATCTTTAAGCCTCTATCAGAGAAAAAAGGTGGGATATAAATAAATATTGTTATCAGTGTTGCAGCCTATTTTCATGGCAGGATTCCAGTTGTGCCTTTTTTTAAAAATAACAGCTACATGGCAGGTGGTAGCAATTAGACTGGGATTATTGCTTCCTGGCATGGAGATGTAATGTAACAGCAAAAGCTAGATCTGTGGAGTTCCTGCCTGCCACACAGCTGCCAAAGGCATGAGAGTCCTGCTGGGAAGGCGGGAATGAATGGAAACCGCAACGGCGTTGCAAGCTGCGTGGCTCACGGCCCTTGAACCCCCACCCTGGCGCCCTGCCAGTGACAAAGCCCTACCTGCTTAAGAGGAGAAAGAATAAAGGTGTTGTGTTCAAAAGTAGGTGTGGCGCCACTCCTTCAAGCCACAAAACCCCACCCACTTCTCACAACCCACTGGTGTCGCAGCGAGGCATTGGGGGACTGCCAGGAGCCGCACCTCGCACGAACCATTTTCCCCAGGTGTCTCGGCACTTTTAAGATTCCTCTCCTGAGTTATCCTGGGGCTGCGTGCAAAAATCAGAATTCAAAATGACCAAAACAAACAAGATGAATTTTAACAGGGAGAAATGTAAAGTAT
>JAXCMG010000044.1:4929791-4960329 GCA_034642415.1 Podarcis siculus | reverse complement strand
CTGTACCCGTGAAAATCTACGAAAGCATATATATATATATATATATATAAAATTAGGGACGCGGGTGGCGCTGTGGGTTAAACTACAGAGCCTAGGACTTAAGGATCAGAAGGTCGGCGGTTCGAATCCCCGCGACGGGGTGAGCTCCCGTTGCTCGGTCCCTGCTCCTGCCCACCTAGCAGTTCGAAAGCACACCAGTGCAAGTAGATAAATAGGTACCGCTCCAGCGGGAAGGTAATTGGCGTTTCCATGCGCTGCTCTGGTTCGCCAGAAGCGGCTTAGTCATGCTGGCCACATGACTGTACACCGGCTCCCTTGGCCAATAAAGCGAGATGAGCACCGCAACCCCAGAGTCGGTCACGACTGGACCTAATGGTCAGGGGTCCCTTTACCTTTATATATGTAATAAACGTTCATAAATGTACGTACATAAAAGCACGTACATAGATATGTGGACCGCATGTCTGGAGCAGCACAGGAAGACCATCCTGAAACCATTTTGACTCCCAAACAGACCAAATGTTTTCTCTGCAAGGAGGGAAGGTGTGAGGGAACCTTCCCATTGTCTCAGGAATTGGGAAATCACCATCTCAAAGGAATGGCCAGACTACCAAGAAAGGCATTATCAGATAACCTGACAGACAGGAAAAACAACAACATTCAAATTTCTGTTGTAGACCACCTTTTCTGTAATGTAGGTAAGATGTTTGTGGGGGGTGGTCTTGGGTTACACCCCTTCTGTGATGCATGCATGATGTATGGAGGGGTGGTCTTGAGCTCCAGGGAAGGCAGCACACCTTTGTTCTGGGTCCCCCATAAGGGAATAAGGGCAAATTTTGTTTATTACACTAGGTTAGGGTTGCCACAATGGAATGTCTAGGGGGCTTCTTCTTTTTTTGCAATTGAGTTTTATTATTAATAATATCATTTCTATGCTGTTTTATATTTTAAAGAACAAATCTCAAAGTGGTTTACAAAACATTAAAACATAAAATCAAACAATCCAGAATAAAAGAAATTCAAGCTTCAAGGAAAAAAAATCAGATCTTTATCCAAGTGACATTTTTGTATTCCCCAGTTGCCAACCTGGCATCCAAGATCACATGGTCGCAGTTGGACCCACATCAGCTGCAAAACACGCCTGGTGCCTGGCTATTTTCACACTGTCACCTGCGGACCCTCTAGGCCTCTACCTGGCCCCCAGGACTCTCCCAAGCCACACCCCTCACCAGCCCTATTTCTTATTCTAAGTGTTTTCACCTGGCTGGAATGTGTCCTTGCTTGCCTGAAAGGAAGTTAGTGAGGGTCATGGAAACCAGCTACTATTCAAAGAGAAAATGTGCTGCTCCGCCCACTTTTGCCCCTGGCTCCTCCCTCCACTGGCATGTGGCCTCCACAAGGTTGCCCTGGAGAAAGTGTGGTCCTCAGGTGGAAAAGGTTCCCTAGGATGTGTCCTGAGAGCATAGCTGTCAACCTTCCCTTTTTTTGCGGGAAAGTCCCTTATTCCAGCACCGTTTCTCACTGCTTCCCGCTGCTATCCCGGATTGTTAGATATCCCGTAGACTGTCCCCGGGACAGGTGAGGCTGCTGATCCCTTATTTTCAAATCTGAAAGTTGACAGCTATGCCTGAGAGCTCTCTACGGCCACACGGGGGCCTGGACAGCAACAGTTAACTGTGTCTACGGAGCAGGATTTACGGAGATTGCTCAGCAGTTTAATAGCAGGGGATTACTATGCAGCCAAAGGGATTACTCAGCAAAAAGGAGGCAGCACAGCCTGTTCTACTGTGGCTATTTTGAGCACCACCTCACCCATCTCTGCTATGGGAGGGAGGCCCCCTTGCTACTTCTGTTCAAAGCTTCATCAGACTAGAGCAGGGGTCCCCAAACTAAGGCCCACTGGACTCGTTTATCCAGCCTGCGACGACTGCCGCCACCTGCTCTTACCAGCGCTGTGCTACACGGC
The DNA here is from genome assembly GCA_034642415.1 of Podarcis siculus. Taxonomy (NCBI): domain Eukaryota; kingdom Metazoa; phylum Chordata; class Lepidosauria; order Squamata; family Lacertidae; genus Podarcis; species Podarcis siculus. The sequence continues at coordinate 4,958,363 of JAXCMG010000044.1, read as the reverse complement.
TGCCTACTTCCAGGTCAGAGGAGCACCAGAAATCGCTTGTGAGCATGCGCAAGAGTTATTTGCGCATGCGCAAGCATTTCCAGTGCACATCCGGGTCAGACGAGGCCCGTGCACATGTGCACAAGCTATTTCCGGTGCTCCTCTGACCCGGAAGTGCGCCGGAAATAGCGTGTGCGCACGCATATGGGCATACGTCCCCCAGCCCGCCGTGTGATCGGCACTGGAGACACCGGCCCGAGGCGCGGTAAGTTTGCTGACCCCTGGACTAGAGCCAAAGGATGGAATGGGGGCAGCAGACCCCCCTGTATGCTTTTGTAGCATTTCTGAGGTTTTGCCCCTCAGTTCTCTAGGAAAAGTGTTCTCTCTCCCTGCAAAATTCTGCAGAATTTTGGTAGCATTAGGAGGCAAGATACCGTATTTTTTGCTCTATAAGACTGACTTTTTCCCTCCTAAAAAGCAAGGGGAAATGTGTGTGCGTCTTATGGATCGAATGCAGGCTGCGCAGCTATCCCAGAAGCCAGAACAGCAAGAGGGATTGCTGCTTTCGTTGTGCAGCGATCCCTCTTGCTGTTCTGGCTTCTGAGATTCAGAATTTTTTTTTCTTGTTTTCCTCCTCCAAAAACTAGGTGCGTCTTGTGGTCTGGTGCGTCTTATAGAGCGGAAAATACGGTATATCCAAAGGAGAGTGAATCGGACTACTGCTGCTATAGATCATCCGATTCTATCTGAAAGGGTGTGGGTTTCAGGTCACAAGATTGTCATAACCGGAGCAGAAACATCTAAAATATTAATACGCTCTGGTAACCTTGAGATTACTGCAACACGTTATATGTAGGGCTGCCTCTGAAGGCGGGTCGGAAACTTCAGCCGGTCCAGAATTCAGCAGCCAGGATGCTCACCCAGCAGGACGGTTTGAGCATATCACATCGATCCTGGCCCAACTGCAAATTAGTTTCTGGGCCCAATTCAAATAATAATAATAATAATAATAATAATAATTTATTATTTGTACCCCGCCCATCTGGCTGGGTTTCCCCAGCCACTCTGGGCGGCTTCCATAGAAACCAAAAATACAGTAAAATATCACAGATTAAAAACTTCCCTGAACAGGGCTGCCTTAAGATGTCTTCTGAATGTCAGGTAGTTATTTATCGCTTTGACATCTGATGGGAGGGCGTTCCACAGGGCGGGCGCCACTACCGAAAAGGCCCTCTGCCTGGTTCCCTGTAGCTTTGCTTCTCGCAGCGAGGGAACCGCCAGAAGGCCCTCGGCGCTGGATCTCAGCGTCCGGGCAGAACGATGGGGGTGGAGACGCTCCTTCAGGTATACTGGGCCGAGGCCGTTTAGGGCTTTAAAGGTCAGCACCAGCACTTTGAATTGTGCTCGGAAATGTACTGGGAGCCAATGTAGGTCTTTCAAGACTGGTGTTATGTGGTCTCGGCGGCCGCCCCCAGTCACCAGTCTAGCTGCCGCATTCTGGATTAGTTGTAGTTTCCGAGTCACCTTCAAAGGTAGCCCCACGTAGAGCGCATTGCAGTAGTCCAAGCAGGAGATAACTAGAGCTGGTTTTGACCTATAAAGCCTTAAACAACTCAGGACCACAATTCAAGCTATCCTTCCCCCATACAAACTATCCTGGACTTTGTGTTCATCCTCTGAGACCCTTCTTTGTGTGCCTCCTCCGTGAGAGGTCCAGAAGGAGGCAACACAAGAACTGGGCCTTTTCTGCTGTGGCTCCCTGTTTGAGGAATGCTCTCCGCAGGGAGGCTCACCTGCCACCTTCATCGTGCACCTTTAGGCGCCAGGCAAAAACGTTCCTCTTCGACCAGGCCTTTGGCTGATAAACATCAGATACCCTTTTAAATATGTTTGAGGGAAGGTGATGGGTTTGTGAAAAGGAGACGTCAGACTGCCTTTCTGTTTCACCCACTGTTTCCAGCCTCTTTTTGAAGGGAGTGTTGTAAACAAAATCTGCCCTTATTCCCTTCTGGGGGACACAAGAGCCCTTATAGAGTCCTTTGCAGGTTCTCCATCGGTCGGAGAAAAGAACAGAGGCCAACCAGAGAATATTGAGAAGCAAAGCAGCTAGTAAGCCTGTTCTTTATTGAACTGTTGCAACAGGGTGCTCTCTTCACACGCAGGAGAAAGAGGTTACAGACGCTTCAGGTTACAAACTCCGCTAACCCAGAAATAGTACCTTGAGTTAAGAACTTTGCTTCAGGATGAGAACAGAAATCGCACAGCGGTGGTGCAGCGGCAGGCCCCATTAGATAAAGTGGTGCTTCAGGTTAAGAACAGTTTCAGGTTAAGAACGGACCTCCGGCACAAATTAAGTTCTTAACCCGAGGTACCACTGTACAAGAATGCTTTGTGCACCTGCATCTAATCTTGCCCCTTTGTAAAATTTACGTACAGTGGTAGCTCAGCTTACAGACGCTTTAGCTTACAGACTCCGCTAACCCAGAAATAGTACCTCAGGTTAAGAACTTGGCTTCCGGATGAGACCAGAAATCGCGTGGCGGCTGTAGCGGGAGGCCCCGTTAGCTAAAGTGGTGCCTCAGGTTAAGAACATTTTCAGGTTAAGAATGGACCTCCAGAACGAATTACGGTAAATTCTTAACCTGAGGTACCACTGTATTGGTGTGTGTGTTTTTCCTTTTTGTAAATCTACCAAAGAATTTTTTAAAAAGGGATTAAGGGGTTTTCTCAGGACGGCGGAGGGCATGTGTGTTGTGTCCTCTTCGTTCAGTCATATTGAAAATATTCTTGAGGGGTGGAAGGGCAAAAAAGGAGGGTTGAGGAGAGTCAGTTGTGCAGGGGAGTGAGAAATGTCCCTATTTTCATCGGAGGGATGTTGGAGGGTTATGTTACGGTGCTGCACTTCCACCTCCTTCAAAACCAGCTGCTTCAGAGGGCAGTCTGTTCCGCTGCCCAGAACAAAGGCCCGGCCAGGTCAGCCACTCAGGCAGAAACACAAAGATTTGACCTCCTCTGTGGCAGGTATTTCTTATATTCTCACAGTGTAACAGGAAACCTCTAACTGTGTGTGCATCTGCATGTTCAGAGTGGACTGTGCCTTCCATTTTAATCCAGGAAGAAGAAGCGGACGGGGAAGCATGCTTCTGCTATCAGAAGTTTGGGGAACCGGCCGGTTTTGGCATTTCCCAAACAGCCGACTATAAACGGTGAAGGAGTCTGTAGCCTTTGCTCTGCATTTGCTCTGGATTCAGAGCAGCGAGGTTCTGCAGATAACCCTCTGCTCCTAAATCCTGCTTACTCGAGTAACCACAGATTTAACTGACTTGCGATATGGAAAAGCAGACGAGGCAGCCAGAGGAAAAGCGAGAGCGGCGGAAAGTTTGACGCAGGCGACACTGGCTTTCAACGCTCGCAGGGTACCAGTGGAGAGACGGGTTTCAGGGCTCCCTCCCCTTTTAACCACAAAGCTTGAGGAGATGTCGCTTCTAACAAGCAGTCTCTCAAGTGTCGGCTGCAGCTGCAGAAGCCTCACACCAGTGATGGGATTCAGGGACAGCTGCCCAGGTTGCAGCTGTTACCAAAAACAGTCTTTCTCTCTCTCCCCCCCCCCCCCATGCAATCCCCTTTTCCTGTTCACTCAAATCCTATTTGGAGTAAAATACATTTTTGCTACCTAACTCCTGAAATAAAAACTTTTAGGTCATATATATAGAATGTGAGAGGTGGACCATAAAGAAGGCTGATCAGCGAAGAATGGATGCTTTTGAATTCTGGTGCTGGAGGAGACTCTTGAGAGTCCCATGGACTGCAAGAAGATTAAACCTCTCCATTCTGAAGGAAATCAGCCCTGAGTGCTCACTGGAAGGACAGATCCTGAAGCTGAGGCTCCAAGACTTTGGCCACCTCATGAGAAGAGAAGACTCCCTGGAAAAGACCCTGATGTTGGGTCTAAACAACAACATGAGTTACAGTCATACCTCGGATTAAATATGCTTCGGGTTGAGCATTTTCAGGTTATGCTCTGCGGCGACCCAGAAGTAATGGAACACATTACTTCGGGGTTTCGCCGCTCGCGCATGCGCAGATGCTCAAAATTACATCATGCGCATGCGTAGAAGCGGTGAATCGCGACACGTGCAGACGTGGGTTATGTTCACTTCAGGATGTGAACGGGGCTCTGGAACGGATCCGTTCACATCCAGAGGTACCACTGTTGTTGTTTAGTCGTTTAGTCGTGTCCGACTCTTCGTGACCCCCTGGACCAGAGCACGCCAGGCACTTCTGTCTTCCACTGCCTCCCACAGTTTGGTCAAACTCATGCTGGTATCTTCGAGAACACTATCCAACCATCTCGTCCTCTGTCATCCCCTTCTCCTTGTGCCCTCCATCTTTCCCAACATCAGGGTCTTTTCCAGGGAGTCTTCTCTTCTCATGAGGTGGCCAAAGTATTGGAGTCTCAGCTTCACGATCTGTCCTTCCAGTGAGCACTCAGGGCTGATTTCCTTCAGAATGGAGAGGTTTGATCTTCTTGCAGTCCATGGGACTCTCAAGAGTCTCCTCCAGCACCATACCTCCACTGAAATTTATAATTTGATACTATGAATAGTGTACCTTTCTAAGAACACAGACAGTTATGTCTCGTGTGTTTATTGGGCGCTGCTTCGCCAGCACGTAGGTGATGCTCTGATGAAGCAGGCCTCCCCGCCCGCATGGGACCACCCACCTGTCGTCCACAGAACGATCGAGTTGGAAGGGACCACAAGGGCCATCAAGTCCAACCCACTGCAATGCAGGACTCTCTTGCCCCATGTGGGACTCGAACCCACATCCCTGAGATTAAGATGCTCCACCGCCTCAGCCAAGAGAGGGGGCCCCGTGCACCTGTGAATGCCAACCAGTCGGCAACCCCGGACCACAAAGAGAGAAGACCCATCTGAGTACTGGCTTCTACTGCAGGAGGGCAAGTTGCATCACTTGGCTGAAGGATGCAGCGCTTTGAAATAAGCGCTTGCAACTTGTGGCACGAGCTGATCTCTGGCACGGTCCGTCCCCTGTTTGCCCCCCCCTCTGCAAGTTCAGAGACCAGCTGACTGAGCAAACTTAATGCCAGGAAGGGCATCAGTTCACGCTTTGATGGCCGGTGGAACATTAACCGCCGTTAACCTGTTTGGCTGCTTTTTCCGGGCACGCACGCTCACCTTGCGAGATGCAAGTCCGTTCAGAGGCAGATTACAGAGCCGCTGGCTCCACCCTGTCTGCTGTCACTCAAAAGCCCCTGAGATTACAACATTATGAGGAAGACTGGGGAAAATTATGGAAAACTGACTTAAAATTTACAGATTGTTCCCTATTGAAGGAGAATTACATGAAGATGATGTACAGATGGTACACAACACCAGTGCAGTTAGGGAAAATGTACAAATCTAGTTCAAATATATGTTGGAAGTGTAAGGAAAAGGAGGGGACATTTTATCATATGTGGTGGGATTGTAAGGTAATTAAAAAAATTTGGGAAATGATATACAACGAATTGAAGATAATGTTCCATTTAACATTTGTTAAAAAACCCGAGGCATTTTTGTTGGGGATTGTAGGGAAAGACCTGCCAAAAAAGTTGAAAAACATCTTCATGTATGTGACAACGGCCGCGAGAGTTCTGGTAGCACAAGGATGGAAGACTGAAGAAACCCCAACTAAAGAATCATGGCAAGAAAAATTGATGGACTATGCAGAACTGGCAAAACTGACATATAAACTACAGGACAAGGATAACTGTGACTTTAAGGATGAATGGGAACCCTTTACAAAGTATCTGAAGACACAACAAAGCGAACTGGACTCCTTGGCTGGTTTTGAATAAACATTCACAAACTTTTTATTGATAATAATCAGCTAAATAGTTTGAGGATCTATACAAGTTCGTAACATGCAGAAAACAGCATTCTTAGAGAAACCAAAGACTGGAACTGAGGGGAGTCAGGGGGTGGGTGGGTTTTGTGTGGGAGGGGGAAGGGAGGAAAAATGGGGGGGGGAACAAGGATGATATGTTTTTGAATAATATGTCTTGTTATAATTCTGAATTAAAAATTTTTTTTTTAAAAAGCCCCAGAGATTAATCTGAAAGCGGGTTTCTTTTTCCCACTTCCTGCAAAGTTCCATCTTAAAACAGGGAGCGCTGATCACACCTGCACCTGTAAGGTGCTTTTGCAGCATCAGTGCTCTTTGCGCTCAAGAGTCCTGTGAGATACCTTCCTATTGCAGTGAAGAGAGAAAGGGACCTGTGTTTCCCTAAGGCCACCTAACCAGACAATGCTTGGGGTAACACGGAGACAGCGTGGTGTAGTGGTTAGAGTGTCGGACTAGGACCTAGGAGACCAGGGTTCGAATCTGCCCTCAGCTATGAAGCTCAGTGGGGTGAGACCGTGGGCCATTCACTGGCCCTCAGCCTAACCTCCTTCGCAGGGGTATCTCGGGGATTAAATGAGACGAGGGAGAACTAGGTATGGCACCTCAAGCTCCTTGAAGGAAAAGTTGGGATATAAAATAAATTCGTTTGAACTGAAGACCTAACACAAATCTTCACATATCTCAAGGGCTGTCACATAGAAGAGGGTAGGAATCGAACAAGCAGCTTCAAATTACAAGAAAGGAGATTCCAACTAATAATAATACAGTGGTACCTCGGGTTACATACGCTTCAGGTTACAGACTCTGCTAACCCAGAAATAGTACCTCGGGTTAAGAACTTTGCTTCAGGATGAGAACAGAAATCGTGCTCTGGCGGCGTGACGGCAGCAGGAGGCCCCATTAACTAAAGTGGTTCTCCAGGTTAAGAACAGTTTCAGGTTAAGAACGGACCTCCGGAACGAATTAAGTATGTAACCAGAGGTACCACTGTAATAATAATAATAAATTTTAGTTATACCCCGACCTCCCTGGCCAGAGCTGGGCTCAGGGCAGCTAACACCAGTAAAATTACAGTAAAAACATAATGGGGGGGGGCAATTTTAAATACAGGTTAAAATGCAATTTAAAATGCAGCCTCATTTTAAAGTAGCCGATAAATCAAGATCATAAGAGGAGGGAAAAATAAGGGTCAGACTGAGTCTAAACCAAAGGCCAGGTGGAACAGCTCTGTCTTGCAGGCCCTGCAGAAAAATGTCAAGTCCCGCAGGGCCCTGGTCTCTTGTGACAGAGCGTTCCGCCAAGTCGGGGCCAGTACTGAAAAGGCCCTGACCCTAGTTGAGACCAATCTAACCACCTTGCGACCTGGGACCTCCAAAATGTTGTCATTTGTGGACCTTAAGGTCCTCCGCCGGGCATACCAGGAGAGGCGGTCCCGTAGGTACGTGGGTCCTAGGCCAGGATGAACTTTCTGACAGTTCGACCGGGAAACGGTCTCCCTCGGGCTGTGGACTCTCCTTCCTTGGAGGTTTTTAAGCAGAGGTTGGGTGACCCCCTGTCATGGATGCTTTAGCTGAGCATCCTGCCTTGCAAGGGGTTGGACTAGATGATCCTTAGTGGTCCCATCCAACTCTACAATTATATGATTCTTTGAACACCACATCCTCTGCGTCCGTGCACCATGCCAACTCCTATTAAATCAACAGCCCTGCAAGGTGGTGTCACTATTATCCACATATTGCAGAAGGAAGGCTAAGAGACAATTCTCTCTAGCCAGCTTACCAAGTTCGTGGCCAGGGTGAGATTTGAATAACGGATTCCCAGAGCTGAGAGGGACCATCCAGTCTGATGATGGAGTTTTCGGAGCTGGCCAACCTGACTGGAAGAGTCCGCGACCAGAAGGAGGAGGATTACCAGGAAGAATGGAATAAATTTAAAGACTACTTACCATATTTTTCGCTCTATAAGACGCACCAGACCACAAGACACACCTAGTTTTTGGAGGAGGAAAACAAGAAAAAAATATTCTGAATCTCAGAAGCCAGAACAGCAAGAGGGATTGCTGCTTTCACTGCGCAGCGATCCCTCTTGCTGTTCTGGCTTCTGGGATAGCTGCGCAGCCTGCATTCGCTCCATAAGACGTACACACATTTCCCCTTACTTTTTAGGAGGGAAAAAGTGAGTCTTACAGAGCAAAAAATACGGTAGTTAAATATGTTAAGTTAAATTAATTGGAAAAGCTTGCAAATACCGGATAGGCTTAGGATTTAGATATGTAATGTGATGAATTATTATGTTTAATGCTGAATTGGAATGAAAGAAAGATGTGAAGTGTTTAAGTAAATTTTTTAAGAATTTAGGTTTTGGAAAACTGTTAAAATGTCATACACTGAAATTCAACCAGGGGTATACGAGGAAGTCACTTAACAATGATACAAAGTTTGGTTCAAATACGGTTGAGATTTATGTTTGTTTGTTTTAAAAAAATTTTGGAAAAACAAATAAAAAAACTGGAGGAAAAAGGAATCTTTTGCCCCATGTGGGGCTTGAACCCACAACCCTGAGATTAAGAGTCTTGTGTTCTAGCGACTGAGCCATTCCAGCCAGTCAAACACCCTGGCTTCAATCTCCAGTTAAACAGTACTGTGCTAGAGGGATGGCCGGTCCAACTCTGTATAAGGTAGATTTCCTTTGTTCCAAAGCGGCAGGTGCCGTCCGGAAAGACTTCTCTGTCTGAGATCACGGAGCGCCAACACCAGTCAGAATAAATACCAGTCATACTTCACAAGCCTGACTCAGTCTCAAAGGCGGATTCTTGGGACCGGTTACACACACACACACACACACACACACACGTCCCTTTGCGGTTTTGGTGGAGCCACGAATCTGCAACCTCTTTGCCACCCACTTCCTGCCTGATGCATTCGCTCTTCCTTTCTGCAAAAGTTCCTCATTTTTAAGAAGAAGATGTTGCTACAGGGGAAAAAAATATTTACTGCGCATATATATATATATATATATATATATATATATATATATATATGGAATCATGGAAGCCATCGAGATAGAGAAACACCCTCACAACATGAACAAGCGTGACGACACATCCCGCTTGCCAGACATCTGGAAATTAGCCCTCCCCACAAAAACTGACACCAGATCCAGAGGCACACAGAACGCCATCACCAATCAACCACACCAGACCCAAACCCAGACCCTCTCCACAGATAAATTACAGACACCATCCAGTAGCCAAACCACGATGGCACCTCCGGATGCTGCACCCCCCTGCAATCCCTACACAGATCTGGCTGGCACAGGCCACAAAACCACAGCTCGCCCCTATACACGAAGCCAAGCCAGAGCACAACAAAGCAGTACAGCCATCTTCTCAGAAAAACTCTTCACAAAGTTCAAGAGGTCAAGACACAAAGGCTTTAGCAACTAATCCACACCTAATGACCCACCTAAGTGGTACTCAGGATATCACTCAAGAAATCACTCAAGATATCCCTCAAGCAATTAAGGAACAAAAGAAGAAAAGGCACACTAGCCTGGGAACTTCCTCTCTGCCCAGAACATTGGAGGCTATACACCACACCTCCTCAACAGTATTTATAGGAACTCAAACACTGAGATCCTGCTCTGTTCCAGTAACAAGAAGCCGAAAGCACCAGCCTGAAGATGACGAGTGAGACCTCGTCGAAACGTCGCCTAGACACCCCAACTTTTACACGGGAAGACACCCGAGGACACCAAAACCTGCATATGTATATATGTATATACATATATATATATATATATATATATGTATATGTATGTGTATGTGTATATATATACATATATATATATATGACCTTAATTTTTTGATTACAAACCTTTGCAGCTGTGCACCCATTGGCTCCCTCAGGAAGGTGCAGGGCTGCTCCCATGATTCTTTGCAACTTAACCAAACCTAGCCAAATATGCCCTTGGTCACACCAGAGGCCCATTGGCTTCATTGGCCAAAGTGCCAGGTGGCTCCCAGAATCCTTTGCACTTGTGCCAGAAGCTCATTGGGTCCCTAGTCCTAAAGGTATGGCGGCTCCCATGATCCTTTGCAACCTGACTTGGTTCTAGCCAGTGCCTTGCAGTATCTTGCCCAGCCAAGAAGCCCATTGGCTAAAGTGAAGAGAGGCTCCCACAATCCTTTGTGTTATACTTCAGCCAAGCTAGAGGCCCGTTGACTTTCTTGGCCAACATCCAGGAAAACTCCCACAATCCTTTGCGTTGTCCTCAGCCTGAGGAGTGTAGGCGGGATTCTTTTCGTCTTAACGATTAGAGTGGATAGGCCTTTTGTGGCGGGAAAAGCCCGCCTCCTGTTTTATTTTATTGGCTCAAACTCACAAGGGACGGAGGGGGGGAGGGACTGAAATCGCGCTCACCAATTAAAATAAAGAGCACAGGCTTTAAGTCCAATGGTTTTCAGCGAGCAGGGCGACGGACACAAAAACTAGCCAATAAAAATGACGCAGGGAGACAATGCGTTCCGTTATAGGAACAAATACGCACGAGGGTGTCTTCTTGCGATATGGCCCAATCAGACTTTGCGTTGCTATGATGGATACTCCAAGTACCCAATAAGACAACAGGAGCGAACTGCAGCGTTTTCGGGGAGCCAACGGTTTTCTGGAGAAGAAGGAGGGCGCTCCAGGAGAGGCAATGCGGTGGGGCGGGATGCCGACTGGAGAGACGTCGTTTCCGTCCAATTAATTTGAAGGGACGTCTGATGGACGCTGCTGCCGCCCAACCAGGCTGGCCGAGCCTCTTGAAAAGCAGGCCCGGAAGCGAATCAACCCGGCAGGCGGGAGACACCCGATCCAATGGCGTCGGAGGGCGGGACGCAGGTGGGTAAGGGAGCCGCTGGACCCAATGGGCGCCTGGGCGCCGCTGAATGACGGGAGGCGCGCCCAATCGAGGCGTACCTAAGGTGGGAGCGAGGGTGGGCTGCTGTAGTGCGGGCGCCATGTCGCGGCGGAGGTGGCGCGGTTCGCAGAGCGGCGAGGGCGGCGGCGGCGGCGGCGGCTCGGGACGCGGCGGCGAGATGGTGAAGATGGCCGGCGGAGGCGGAGGAGGCGGGTCGGGGCGCTACTATGGGGGAGGCCCTGACGGCGGCCGAGCGCCCAAGCGCCAGAAAACGGAAAACGCGGATCACGGCCCGGGAGGAGCGGCCGGCGGAGGCGGGGTGAGGAGAGCCGGGGCCGGCGGCGGGGCGGGATAGGCCTGAGGAGAAGGAGGAGGAAGGCCGCTCGGCGGTACTTGGCGCGGGGGGGGGCGTGTGTGTGAGGGGACGTTTGCGCGCAGGGTGGAAAACGAAGCGAAACGGGCCTGGTGGCGGAACCTCCATGCGCAGGAGCAGCCTACCCCTCCCGGGAACCCCGCGCCCCCACACGCCGCCTCCGCTGGACGTAGCGGAAGCTCAAGAGCGGAGCCTCCACCTGCGGGCGCAGTCTACCAGAGGCAGGCGGGCGTCTGCCTTTCCACGCATGCGCCGGCTTTCCTAAGGGGGAGACAAGGGCCCTCATTCTACGCGAATGCGATTCTGGTTCTAAACGCAGCATAAGGGGACTCTATAGTATAGTGTATTTTTTAGTATAGAATATTTTATAACATAGTATACAGTGTATTTTAAAATGGGGTTTCAGAGTTATTAGGGGTTTTTATAGTATAGTACATAGTGTATTTTAAAACGGGGTATCAGAGTTCTTAGGGGTTTTTATAGTATAGTGTATTTTAAAACGGGGTTTCAGAGTTTTTAGGGGTTTTTATAGTATAATATAGTGTATTTTAAAATGGGGTTTCAGAGTTCTTAGGGGTTTTTATAGTATAGTGTATTTTAAAATGGGGTTTCAGAGTTCTTAGGGGTTTTTATAGTATAGTATAGTATAGTGTATTTTAAAATGGGGTTTCAGAGTTCTTAGGGGTTTTTATAGTATAATATAGTGTATTTTAAAATGGGGTTTCAGAGTTCTTAGGGGTTTTTATAGTATAGTGTATTTTAAAATGGGGTTTCAGAGTTTTTAGGGGTTTTTATAGTATAATATAGTGTATTTTAAAATGGGGTTTCAGAGTTCTTAGGGGTTTTTATAGTATAGTGTATTTTAAAATGGGGTTTCAGAGTTTTTAGGGGTTTTATAGTATAGTATGGTGTATTTTAAAATGGGGTTTCAGAGTTCTTAGGGGTTTTTATAGTATAGTATATAGTGTATTTTAAAACGGGGTTTCAGAGTTCTTAGGGGTTTTTATAATATAGTATAGTGTATTTTAAAATGGGGTTTCAGAGTTTTTAGGGGGTTTTGAATGTTTTATGTAGTTTTTCAATTTCATTCTGTATGGGACAGTGACAATAAATATATCGTATATCGTATCGTATATCTAACCCTGTAAACGCTTTGGGTTTCATATTCGGTGTAGTGCATGCTGACGTACAGTACGTAAACACACACATATACAGTGGTACCTCGGGTTACATACGCTTCAGGTTACAGACTCCGCTAACCCAGAAATAGTACCTCAGTTTAAGAAATTTGCTTTAGGATGAGAACACAAATTGTGGCGCGGCAGCAGCAGGAGGCCCCATTAGCTAAAGTGGTGCTTCAGGTTAAGAATGAATTAAATTCTTAACCCGAGGTACTACTGTACATGTTTATAAAGGCACACAAGGAGACCTGTGTAAACCTGGAGTTCAACTGCCTAGTTTTTGCAGAGGTTGGGAGGGGAATTTGGGAGGGTGCTGTTTTTTCCCCCAGGTGACAAAGATGCAACCCATAATAGCCCCTGCTGAATGCCAGGCGCATGCATGGCAAAGGCTTCATTATTTTAGCAGGTATTTTAAGGTAGTTCTTTTGCTTTTGTAATGAATATTCATGTCTCTTACTCTATGATGGTTGTTTGTTTTTTTAAAAAAATTCCCCACCACTTAGAAATTCTGAATGAATACATAACTAAATCCAAAGCAGAATATGCCCATTGAAACCTATGAAACTAAGTTAATTGGGTCAATTATATTCCTAGGGTCTACTATGAGAAGGATTAGCATTGAATGCCCCCATGATGCCTCACTTTGTGTGCCCTTTCCTACCCTGCTGCCCTCCAGATGTTTTGGACTGCAGCGCCAGTTCTCCAAAACGTGGAGGGTAGCAGAGTGAGAAAGAACGTACTGATGTAATTGAACAGGGTAGTAGGTGTGAGGTGGTACTGTTTTGTGCTCCACTAACGGACTCTTTCTTTGCAACTGCCACCGGCTTTGATGGCTGGTAGACTGGGTGACACTTTAAAATAGACATTACACCTGTGAAGTAGAGGGACTTAACTCATAACTTGCAAGCAGAGCCTGGGAGTATAGGGCAGCATAGCTCTCAAGTACCAGATACAAGGCACAGAACATGGGGTCGTTGTCACTATTTCTCCTCCGATTCTGCACCAATTGGAAATGGCAGGCTCAGTAAGATGGTGTCCTTCATTCTGATTCACAGGGTTTTTCCTTCGCTTTGTCCTTAATACAGAGGCAAAGTAGTGTGTTGTTAATAAAATTATATTGATAAGTTTAGGTTTTTTTTTAAATTAACCCCAAATTTGCTATAGTTCAGCTGCCAAAAGCAAATTTCTGGAAAAGCAAACACCCCCCTCAATACATCATGGTGTGGAGGAAATAAAAAGTAGTAACAGTGGTGGATAAATCTGGGAAGAATACCTTGCTCCACACGCTCTGTGAGGTGCTAGGCAGGACAAAAGCTCTTTTTCAGATTTATGATGGGATTGGGACAGTTCATAGCTAACACAGTGGAACCACAGGCATGAAGCAGTAACCTTGGATGAGGGTTTGTGTTGAAATAAGGACTGGACCTCTTGGCCAGAGGTGGCCAACCTTTTTTGACCAGAGGGCCACATTTACTTTTAGCTCACCCTCCTGGAGCCACATATGAGTGCTGGCTGTGTCTGCACCACGCTTGGGTGAGAGCCAGCGTGGTGTAGTGGTTAAGAGCGGTGGACTCGTAATCTGGTGAACCGGGTTCGCGTCTCTGCTCCTCCACATGCAGCTGCTGGGTGACCTTGGGCCAGTCACACTTCTCTGAAGTCTCTCAGCCCCACTCACCTCACAGAGTGTTTGTTGTGGGGGAGGAAGGGAAAGGAGAATGTTAGTCACTTTGAGACTCCTTCGGGTAGTGATAAAGCGGGATATCAAATCCGAACTCCTCTTCTATACTTGGCTACCACAGGTAAACACAGAAAGGTACACAGCCTCCTCCTCAGCTGATCTGTGCAGATTAGCCAAGGCGGGTGATTATTGCCCCTTTTCCGCTCATCAAGTGATGCTGTCATCAGGGTGTTGGGCTCATCCACCTCAGCACTGTCTCTACTTTTGTCTCTGCCACCAAAATTGGGATGGAGACAGAAAAAGTGCTTGGGATCAGGCTGCCAAACTAAGACAAATCCAGAGATCCTCAACTAGTGGAGTTCACTGTCTGCTCCTAGCAACATGGGCATCTCTGGAAGGAGTTTGATTGGCTTGTGAGAGGTGAGAGGAAATAATGATGACTTGAATAGAGGGTGCTTTTCACAGTGTGCCCAGATTGAGAATAGGGAGAATTTTGTAACCATCAGTTTCAAAGTAGTCTACCCCCCCACCCCAAAAAAGAGTCTCAGATGAAGGCATGAGTCTTAATTTCTCTTTGGGAAATTTCTTCTACCGTTCTTGGCAGTAACTTCTCCATCTGCCCAAGTGCAACTTTGTTATCTTTGCCAAGACTGGTTTTGTTTTGTTTTTTAAAAAATAAAGAGTCAAGGTTGTTTTTGCAAGTTTACTTGTCATTGGGAGGGGTAGTTACTTTTCTCACAGAAATACAGTGACTGTGGTGTTGGAGATGAAGCCTATATTTCGATCTAGAAATGTGTAGTATCAGGATGGTGCCTGCTCTTAATTGTTAAGTATATAAAATAAAATGCCTGAGTGTAGCTACGGAGGCTTTGGAGAGTCAAGTTAATACAAAAAGTTTTTCCTTAATGTTTGATTACTCCACTGAGGAGGCTCCATGTCTTTTTGCTTGTGGGGCAATTCCTAGAGAGAACTAACCTTTGTGTAAAGAGGCTATTCTTCATTTGCAGCTAGAGTGGTTTGCAGTAGAGAACAAAGTTTTTCTCTTCTTTCGTCCCTGGCAGGAGAACTATGATGATCCCCACAAGCCAGCTGCTTCCCCTGTCGTCCACATCAGGGGCCTGATTGATGGTGTTGTGGAAGCTGACCTTGTAGAGGCCCTGCAGGAGTTTGGCCCCATAAGGTTAGGAGTGGGCAAATGGGGCATCTGACGAGATGGAATGGAGGATGGTTGGACGTTTGTGTGGTGCTGACTACTTCGGCAGTGTAAGCAGCCTGGTTCCTTTTCTTCCCCCAAGCTATGTGGTGGTGATGCCCAAAAAGAGGCAGGCTCTGGTGGAGTTTGAGGATATCTTGGGAGCCTGCAACGCTGTGAACTACGCAGCTGACAACCAGATCTACATCGCTGGGCACCCAGCCTTTGTCAACTACTCCACCAGCCAGAAGATTTCACGCCCCGGCGACTCGGATGATTCTAGGGGAGTCAACAATGTTCTTCTCTTCACCATCCTGAACCCCATCTACTCCATCACAACGGTGCGTAGTGATGCTGTGTGTACTCAGTCAGAAACACTTGAACGTAATTGGTCCATGTCTTCGTTGGGGGGGCCCAGGGTTCATTTCATAACACGGTGCAGATGAATAGCAGCCAGGATAATTGCTGTCCTTGCAAGTCCATCCAGGTCCACAAAATAGCTTGCCTGGATCCTAGGGTGGATGGCAGCAATGTGTTTCATTGTTTTTGAAGATGCTCATTGCCTTTTCTCTGTTGCCTGTGGTCTTGTGACTAGTAGTCAGATCTACTAGGTCAGGGTCTGACCTTCCAGATGTTGGACTCCAGGTCCTATCAGTCTTTTTCACTGTGGCCAATGATCAGGGATTAGGAGGGTTGTAGGGCAACAACATCTTAAGGGCCACATGTTCCCCAGTTTTAAAAATTGTGATTGTTTTTCATCTTACAGGATGTGCTGTACACGATCTGCAACCCATGTGGCCCAGTGCAGCGGATTGTTATCTTCCGAAAGAATGGTGTCCAGGCTATGGTGGAATATCCTTTTTTTCCCCTGGGGTCTAGGAAGCCTGTAGTAATTGAACAATGTTTGTCCTTGGAATAGTTCAAAATAAGTGCCTAGCAGCTTGGGCAAACAAATTGCTTTTATCTGTTGTCTCGGGCTTTTTGACAATAACATTTGCTGTGCCACTAGCCTGAAGAAAGATTATTACCGTTCTGTCTTCATTTGAGTTTCAGTGAGTAGTCTCCTAATTCAGCTCCTCAGAAGACAGTTACAGTGGTATCTTGGTTTTCAAACATCTCCATAGTCGAACGTTTTGGAACTCGAACGCCGAAAACCCAGAAGTAAGTACCTTGGTTTTTGAATGCACCTCAGAAGTCGAACAGGAAACATGGTTTCAGTTCTGAGTTTTCCATATTGAGGCTTGCATTTTGAGACTTCCGCTTTCAGTTTTCTGACGTTTCGGAACTTGAACAGACTTCTGGAATGGATTATGTTTGAAAACCGAGGTACCACTGTACTTCTGTTTTGTGGACTCCCTTGAACGGGGTAGGCAACCTAAGGCGCATGGGCCACAAGTGTCCCATGGGGGTCTTTTAACCGGTCCACGAGCTGCCCACTTGACGAGTCCCTGCATGTTGCGCTAAACCGGCACAGAACGGTGCGGGGGTTCGCTTCCGCAGCACCGGAAATCGCGTCTACGCAGATGCTGGAAGTCATGTCTGCACCAGATGCAGATGCCAGAAATCACGGGCACTCACATGCGCACGTAATCCAGCCCATAGAGAGATCTCCTCTGGAGTGAACCGGCCCAGGTGAGGTAAACCTTGCCTACCCCTGCCCTTGATAGTCTGTTCTACTGTGAGAGCATAGGTTTACAAATCCCCAAGTCCTGTTTGAGCCTCTGGCTTTGGTCAAGGCCTGGAGCCATCTGGGAATTGGCAGAACACTGTGTCAGGCTTGTTCACTGGCCCTCACCTGAGCACTATGCTTGCACACCACAGGTATCTCCACCACTAACCTTAAGGAGCAGTCTCTACAATAAAAGGCAAGAGGCAATTGCAGTTTCAGTGGG
The DNA here is from genome assembly GCA_034642415.1 of Podarcis siculus. NCBI lineage: Eukaryota > Metazoa > Chordata > Lepidosauria > Squamata > Lacertidae > Podarcis > Podarcis siculus. The sequence continues at coordinate 4,941,259 of JAXCMG010000044.1, read as the reverse complement.
TGGGTTTAGTTCTGAATGCATGTGATCTCAAGCTGGACATAGGAGGTGGAAGGGAAGGCAATTCTCAGACACTGATGTACTTCTGAAAGAGTCCAACAACAAGAACTTCCAAGTTGAGGCATTAAGTTTTTCCGATGGCCAAAAGGCTGCCCCAATTTCTCCAAGGCTTCCTTAACACTACAAACATTTGACTCTGTGCAGAGCGCTCAGAGAGCAAAAGCTTCTCTGAATGGGGCTGACATTTATTCTGGATGCTGTACTCTGAAGATTGAATACGCAAAGGTGAGTGTCGCTTTGAAGAATTTGTGCCTGTAGAAGGATCTTCTGTGTGATCCTTGGTGAATTGAAAGGGGCCTGTAGAAAGGGAGATGACCCTTGCCATTCTGTCCCTTAGTTCAGGTATGTCACTCCCTGTTCAGGGCTTGTGGGTAGTCACACTATTCTACAATATGTTTTTTCCAGCCCTAAAGCCTCCCTTTCTAATGCTGCTCCCTCAAAAAAACCACTCCTAAAACATACTGGTTTGTGCTCTGATTTGGGTTGAGTCTTGCTTTCTCATCCAACATGGCATTAGCTACATTATGTTACTGCTGGCCATAAGGGGAATCACATAAGTGGAAAGGGCATGAAGTCTTCACATGCCGACTAATCTGTGGAACATGTTGCTAAAAAATTGTGGCTAACAGCAAAGAAGACTCAAAATGCATGGGGGAATAAGTATATGGGCTGTTGCCTGCAGTAGCAAAAAGTGCACCTGCCAAATTAATGTTACTGACTAATGGGCTAAAGTTGGGTCAGTAATGGTCACTGTACCTTGTTAATGGCTCTTAGACTGAACTGGGTGAATTGCTGGTCTGCCCTAACCTGTGCACTGTATTGCACTCAACCATCAGTGCAGTCAAGCTTTTGGAAGAGGCGTAGCTAAGGGTTGGCCGCATAATTTGGACATCTTGCATTACTTTTGTACGGCCGTGTGTGTTTGTTTTTTAGCCAACCCGCCTGAATGTGTTCAAGAACGACCAAGACACATGGGACTACACCAACCCTAACCTCAGTGGACAAGGTAACCTTGATAGACTGCTTTGCAGCCACACATGAACCCTTGCCTTTCCCGTTGAGTAGCACACTTCATAGATCTGATTTGTGTGATGTAATGCCATTTGCCTGCTGTCCAGTGTTGTGGCTGATTTTGGAAGTCTTGAGCTAGTGCAGCTGTGCTTTGACTTCTGACGTTTTTTGTAAGGCCACCAGAGCCTTTTATTAAGGAGGCCTAATAAGACATTTAAGATAAGCGGTTGTAAATAGTGGCAAGTAGTTTTGAAGGGAAATGTGCATTCTCATTGGCATGTTTAAGGTCTCCGGGACAGCAATGAATTCACTTCCTCCACCCAGTATAGGCAGGGCCATGTGACCAGGCTTCAGTCACAGCGCCAGTTTCCCTGGCTCCACCTTCCTTTCCTTCCCTTTGCCTAGGATAGTCTCCAATCTCCTTGTGGCAAGATTCGAGAACTGGAACACAGCATTGGGAATATGGTGGCACAGTTAAAAGGAGGTGGTTCCTGAAGTTGAACTTCAGGGCACGTGTGGAGCCTGTGTAAGGTACAGCTAACCAGGGTGAAGAACGGGCATCACTAATACTATTTTGCAAAAGGCAACGCCAAATGGACTTTCAGGAAGCGCTTGATCCTGGAGGTAGCACTTCAGGGAATGGCTGTTCTCATCTGCTTGAAAAACAAGGGGCATTGTTGAAAGCAGGAGCGTCAAAGTGGCCTGTTGCCCCAACCCTGATCCAGCTGGTGGGTGGTTGCATAGCACGCCTGCCATTCAATGGGTTGGCTGTGGGCTCCTTCCCCCTGAGAAGTCTCAGGTGACACTTTGCTGTGCACATAGCACAGAGATGGTGCAGGAAGGGGGCCGATACTTTTAGGGGCGAGGAATGTGGCCTTTCAGCTGGTGGTCTCAAGCGCCATTTCCTTGAAAGTGGAATTAAGGAGGATGAGCAAGTTAGAACGTTAACGTGCTCCAGATCAGCCCACAATCGGCTGAAGAGCAGTGTCTTGGTTTCTGAACTGGAGGGGAGTGGCAGGTCGTATCTGACCCACCTTATTTTAGCGGCTTGTGTGCAAGGGTGATACTGTCTTTTTGTGTGTTGCACCGCAAGCAGTGTAATTCACACAGCAGGCATTAAATTGGCTTAAAGATGGGGTTTGTGTGGTCTTGGACCCTTAATACTTTGGCGTTGCACTGCCTTCCTCCACGGATGTAGAGATCACCGAGTGCTGCAGGGAAGCAGTTGTGGGGGGCGGGCTGGAGGAAGCTGTTGATCGAGGGGGCTGGCCAAGGTCATTTTGGGCCCCACCCCATAGCAAAGCAAGCAATGGCATTACATGACTTGACATGAACATGACTCACTTTCTCCTCCAAGGTACATAACTAGAAGATTGTACAGATTGGCAGGGCTGTGCAATTCAGTTAGCTGCCTCCTGGCTCTCCTGTCTTTAGGCTGGGCAAAGAGGAGGTACACTAACCTGGCCTTTCCCCAGCTCTGAACAGTGCGTTCACACATGACCCTGGGGGAACCGTATGCTACTGCAGCCGAAGTCCTGAATTGCCTGTGATCTGCCTTCTGCTACACATGCTTTAACACCACACAGTGTAGGAAAAAAAAGCCAACCTTCCACTAGCTCTGCCTGGAGAAAACACGCAGCATCTTAACAAAGTACCTGAAAAGCAGCAGATTTGAGTTCCAATTCTTTTACATCAAGAACACCACACCGTGATCCAAGAAACATCTACAAGCACAGAGTGAGACAGAGAGAGAATGAGAGAGAGAAAGACGCACCAGGCCACGACATTCTTACAAATCCAAAACAAACAAACCAAACCTTGAACCCAAGAATGTTACACAGAAACTAGGAAAACACAGACCAGATGGGTCTCAGACAAATGCACCAGCGCTCTTACCGGAGAACGGAGTAGATCCCAGAGACCCTCCAAGACATAGGACGCTCTCCATATCAACACGGTTTGGTTTGGGAGGGCAGTTTATCACTCCTTTTCTCGCAGTCCACGTTTATCAGCGCCGAGCGGAGACAGACAAAAAAACACCAAGTACCCAGAGCCCCCAGCTCCCTAGAGACTTGGGGGTGCTTTCTGCTCCAGGGGGCACTTGGGACCCAAGGCACATTCCATTATCAGAGGAGTGACATGCACACGGGAGACCTACACAGCCAGAAGCACCAAACCTGTTAACAGCACATGACAAAAACATCAGGAGATGCAACACGGAAGGGACACTCATTATTACACCTTTGTTATGTCCTTTTTTTCCTTGATACCATCTGAAGACAAACAAAAACATCTCTGTGAGCCCTATTTTTACTTTAAAAAACTTTTTTTTTACTTGAAATTGTATCAGTTTGGTGCCTGTTGACTTGTATTTGACTCTGAAACCATGTAACGCAGGGTCGCAGTGTATGTTTGATGGGACGCCATCTTTCAGAACTGTGCTTACACTGTTGAAGCGTCCAATGGTAAGAGAAATGCAGAATATGTATGTGACAATGGACATTGTACTGTGTACTACTGCTGTAAGTAGCCCTTTTCAATCTTTGTAATGACTATCGAAATAAACTGCAAAACACCCCTTTTTTTGTTTTGTTAGAGCAACAGTGATATTGTATGGATTGCTTAAATTCTTCTGCCTTGTATACAATCACGTGTTTTAACTTGACTGCTGTTTTTTTTGCTTTGCTTTTGGCGTACTCTCCTCAGTCTCTTGCTTAGTCCCTTTACCTTTGCTAGGGTTGGGTGGGGATGTTAGTTTTTTATATTATTATTCTTGTTGCCCTGAGTAGACCTGTCAAGTCCTTTGACTCCCTTCTCCTCTTCCTCCCTCCTCCCCTCGGCCAAGGTCGCCCATCTTTATAACTCGTTTCCATGTTGATAAGGTTTGGCATGCTCTCAGTCACCACCGAGTGCAGAAATTGAACTTCACTTAGGCCAAACGGCAGCTGTTTCGAGGAGAACACTGGATCCAAACGCAAACCTGTGCCGACCACGACCTCGGAGTAGGTCAGACAAGTGGCAGCTCTCTGCTTAAAAGCCATATCAGCCTAGAAAAAATGGCTGGATTTGTAGCATTGCAAGAGAAAGCAAAATGTCCCCTTCCAGAGCTGCTGCCCCTGCTCCCTAGCTCAAAGTTTGTGTTTGGGGGGTGGGGTTGAGCTGTTTGTTTGCCTCAGGAGAAGAGCTGGGTGCACTTTGGACCCTTGAAAATGAGTAGACCTTTCGCCACCTTCTGTCTTCCAGTGGCTGGAGGCAGAACTTATTCTCAAGGTGTTGGAAATATTTAACTTAAGGAGAGCCATGGGGGTGGACTTGTGATTTTCTAGCATCCAACACGTGCCCCAGAGATACAAGTGGCGGGCTTTTGCTGCCTTTTCCTAATGGCCTCCTCTTTTTTGGACAGGTGAGCCAGGTGGGAACCCCAACAAGCGTCAGAGGCAGCCTCCTCTCCTTGGGGACCATCCAGCTGAATATGGTAAGAAGCCGACACACAGCAGCAGCATCCAGGGGAACAAACCCCAAATCTCTAGCCTCGCCTTGAGCTCTCGATGTTTGTTCCCTCCCCAGGAGGACCTCACGGTGGCTACCACGGGCACTATCACGATGAAGGCTATGGCCCTCCACCGCCTCATTATGAAGGGAGGCGGATGGGCCCACCTGTCGGGGGCCGCCATAGGGGGCCGAGCCGCTACGGGCCTCAGTATGGACACCCCCCTCCTCCACCCCCACCCCCAGAGTATGGCCCCCATGCTGACAGTGCAGTTCTGATGGTGTATGGCTTGGATCAGTCCAAGATGAACTGTGACAGAGTGTTCAACGTCTTCTGCCTGTACGGAAACGTGGAGAAGGTAATTCAGCTTACTGTCTCCTCCTCCCAGAGCCTGCTCTGTCTTGCTCCTTTTACCCAAATTTGAGGAGCTCGGTCTCAGTTGGAGAACACATCTTGAGCTTGCTGGCAAAACGACAGTGCAGTTCTGCTTGCCATCGTGGTGATGGATGGGCCTAGATTATCTTTCAGCAGTAGAGGTTAGGCAGCAGAAGATTACTCTTCCCCCTTGTTTCGGAAGCAGACCTGTGCAAATGACAATGCCACTGGAAAGAGACACACTCAGTTCTCTTTGCTGAGCTCTAGCTCTGAGCTCTCTTTGTCATGATAGCAGTTGTATACGGCGTTGATATTATTTCCATGTCTCATCTTCAGGCTCTTAAGTCAATAAGAGGGTGGCCACCTCTTTTCAGTAGCCCCATCTCCTCTTCCTCTCTCTGTTCATACCGCCCACTTGTGTGCCCCATCTTTCTGGGGCCATTCCACCAACACACCCAGAGTGATGAGCAGGGCAAAGCGAGCAAAGATTGCTGCTGCTGTTCTTGTTCCTGGTTCCTCTCACTGCTCTCTGTTGAGGTCAGATGAACAGGCAGCAACAGGAAAAAAGGAAGAGAAGGGACACCTGGAGGTGTTGGTTGAAGCAGATGCTTGATAATGTCAACCCCTGAAACTGATGAGTGTGAAATTTGACGGCAGTAGGATTCTTTCTGGGGGCTTTTTGATACTGGGAATTTACTCTCTTGAGAAGACAATTCTCATAGGTTCTCAGTCATTGAAAGTTGAACCAGAGTACCCAGAATGCCAAGGGTATAGGACCTCATTCCTAATGCAGCTGGAAAACAGGGCTGAATTTTAAAAAGGAAAGTGGTTGCTGAGTAAGGGAAACTCATACTTGCAATTCAATTAAAAAATGTTCCTCCTGCAAACCAGTGGCCAAATGAAAGATGGTGGCAGGATTGGCTAAGGAATCTACAGGCGACTGAGGAAAGTTAATACTGGATACACTGGCTACACTCTTGTGCCCAGTGTCCACACAGTAAATGCCTCGAGTGCAGGTTTGTGGCTATACCTTAGAGTTGGGGTTTTGTTTCCAAAAGGGATCGATCCACGCCAACCGTTGATTGTGTTTCAACAAAGGTATGTGTTTTGTTAGGTGAAGTTCATGAAGAGCAAGCCTGGAGCTGCCATGGTGGAGATGGCCGACGGTTATGCGGTGGACCGAGCAATCACTCACCTGAACAACAACTTCATGTTTGATCAAAAGCTGAATGTATGGTGAGTGCTGCTACTCCTAATTTTACTCAGGGCTCATTCTGCTTCGTTCTCTGCCCTTGAAGGCTGCTCCTTGCCCTTAACGTTTGCCCGCTCTTAAGCTGTGTGTTTCCTTCCGACAGTGTTTCCAAGCAACAGGCCATCATGCCCGGCCAGTCTTACGGCCTTGAAGACGGTTCATGCAGCTACAAGGATTTCAGTGGCTCTCGGAACAACAGGTTTTCAACCCCAGAGCAAGCAGCCAAGAACAGGATCCAGCACCCCAGTAATGTGCTTCATTTCTTCAATGCTCCTCTGGAGGTGACAGAAGATAACTTCTACGAGGTAATGCCTCAGGCCCATCTTGGAGTCAGGTAACACAGAAAAGGGAGTTTGGCAGTTTGTCTGGCCAAGAGAGAGTCTCAAGAGGTGTGCCCAGGCCTGCTGCCCAGATCACAGGCCTCGCCCAGTATTTGGCTCCCTAGGAGGATTGCCACATCATAGGTGTGGGAAGGAAGGGACTCTGTGGCAGTGCTAAAACATTCTGTGAAAATAGGACTACAAGTTATTTGTCATGTCCTAAGCACCTTGCGTTGTAGATAAGTAACTGTTCACGGTGCAAAAGCATTTTTCTTCTCTGGGATTTGGAAACTGAACATGACTTAACATGCATGCTATAAAAAACCCTGCAATCAGTTTCATAATTTAACACTTGCGTTGTAATTTTATCCTGTCAGATCTGTGATGAACTGGGGGTGAAGAGACCAGCTTCAGTCAAGGTGTTTTCGGGGAAAAGTAAGTACATCCTGCAGTTTTCAAGCCTCAAAATGCTGCTGCTCAGCAAGCGGGAATAAGGGCTGGAGGGTGCACCTCAGCTGGCTAGTTAAAACACCGGGCTCCACATCAGCTTGTCCATTTTACCTTATACTGGTGTTCAGAACTGCTTTGAGGCAGCAAAACTAGGGCTGGCTGCAACATGCTTTCACTTGGGCCAGGGAAGAGCCTTGAAGATTTAAATGGTGTATGGGTGGGGAAACAGCATAGCATCGTTCCCCTTTCTTAGCCACCCTGACCAGCCAGCCAGCCAGTCCTGTGCACATTCTCCCTGGTGGCCCAACTATGTCTTCACTGTTAACATCTTCATAGGTGAAAGGAGCTCCTCTGGCTTGCTGGAATGGGAAACCAAGGGTGATGCCCTGGAGACTCTGGCATTCCTCAACCATTACCAGATGAAAAACCCAAGTAAGCTTTGTGGTGTGTGCATGTTGTGGGCTGGAGGCCTTCCCCCCCCCCCCCCCCCGCTTACTCATTTTTTTTCTGGTCTCATTTTATGTAGATAGAACAGTTTCCCCAACGAGTAATGGGTGAGCTGCTTTTTCCCTAGAACTTCCTGCTGGCAGGAAGTGGGAAGTGGAGTAGCTGCCAACAGGTTTCTGACACTTTTGAATTTGTTAAGGCAGCAGCATCTATATGCTCCCGTCATGTTGCTGGCCTGCAACTTCATCCTTTACCATTGGCTGGGGCTGATGGGAGTTAGTTACTGTGACGTTTGAAGGGCCACAGTTTCTGCACACCTGATCTAGGGCCTACTGGAAGCTCTGCTGTTGGGCTGCTGCTGCCACTACCACGAACTTAAACTATGTTGAAAAGTGCAGGGAGGAGGACAGGTTCCTGCATGGGCTCACTGCCAACCTGGCCTAAACTTTGAGGTTCAGCCTGTATTGTAATGGGCTCATTTTTTTTGAACTCCCCTTTCAATACTCTTGATACCATTGCTTTTGCCTATGTAAGTAGGCAAGCAGGTCCCATCAAATTGGTCCAAATCGGAGATCGCCAAACTTTAAAAACTTGTCCCATGAGCACACTGGAGGAACTGTCATGGGGCATCTCAGCAATGACACCCACCCCCTGGAAATTGCCCCATATCCATTGTAAGGTAAAGGGACCCCTGTTAGGTCCAGTCGTGACCGATTCTGGGGTTGCGGCGCTCATCTCGCTTTATTGGCCGAGGGAGCCGGCATACAGCTTCCAGGTCACGTGGCCAGCATGACTAAGCCGCTTCTGGCGAACCAGAGCAGCGCACGGAAACGCCGTGTACCTTCCCGCCGGAACGGTACCTATTTATCTACTTGCACTTTGACATGCTTTTGAACTGCTAGGTTGGCAGGAGCAGGGACCGAGCAACGGAAGCTCACCCCGTAGCGGGGATTCGAACCGCCGACCTTCTGATTGGCAAGCCCTAGGCTTTGTGGTTTAACCCACAGCGCCACCCGTGTCCCTGTCTCCATTGTAGTTACCCCTAAAAATGTTTTCTTCTGTAGCCAGTGAAGGAGTTTTTTCCAAGCTTAGGTGGAAGTGGGGTCATTTTCCCATATTGCAATTAGCTGTTCTTTTAAAAAAAGGCTTCCAGTGGCTACAATAGAATTCTTCTTTCAAGTCTGTTGGCTGTGGGGGCCTAGACTCTGCATATGCACCCATGGGCATGACACATACTCTTAAGTAGATTGGAGTATGTGGAGACGACAAATCTGGAAACCTATGGAAACCCTCTTTTTGCTGGTTCATCCCTCTGAATACATACATCCCTTGTGTTGCCACAAAAACAAATAAATCTCAGGGGACCCTGATGCATGTCTCCTCTTCTGCCTAGATGGGCCGTATCCGTACACCCTGAAACTGTGCTTCTCGACTGCTCAGCATGCCTCGTAAATTTTGTTTGGCTCCTGCCAAGGAAGACTTCCTCCGTTACTCTTTTTGTGTGTGTGGGTTTTTTCAAAGTGCCCTGCATTCCTTTTTTAAAAAAAAGAAAGAAAAAGCTTAAGTAGAGGCTGCCTGCAGCTATGTCAGCTGGGAAGAAGAAGAAGCCCTGTGGAGTTCGGGCGACATTTTAAAACTATTGTACATGTGACTTGTTCCCCCCACCCCCCCAGTCTTACAATGTGCTGCCTGTGCAACTTGGCACACCTTAATAAAGCTGTTTGGAAAATACCTCTGGTGGTTGTCTATATTGGTGGTGTAGTGGGGGCTCTTGAAAAAGTTTGCTTGAACTTCAGCAGGAATTTTTCAAGTACGGAGGAGGGATGTTACATGGTTAGTATTGGTGGGGACATTAGTGTGAGGTTTTGCCCCCTTAACCTTTGATTTCATGGAAGGAGGCATAATGGAACTGTCAAGACTGACTGCTCAGAAATCAAAAACACTTAACTAGAATAACTTACTTATTTCTGGATTTATAATCTGCACTTTCATGAAAAATATAGCAATGTGGAATGCAGCATTTAAAAATAAAATCGACAGAAACATACAAATCAAACACTGCTTGGATTAACAAATAAAACATTGGCAAACAAGTACGAAATACTTATTTGTCTAAACATAAAAGTTTTCAAAATAAGTCTGGCAAAAAACACTCTTCTCCCTTCAGTCTTTTACCAGTAGGGAGTTCCACAGGACACACTAATTCAAACGTGGACTCAGAACCTTCAATTTCTTCTTGTATATTCTGTTTTTGAGAATTTGGTGTCTTAAGCAAAGACTACGGGAATAAAACAGTGCAATGGTAATGTGTGTGATCTGCTTGACTCCATATGGTGCTCTCCCAGAGGGCTCAACTGTTCTGTAATCGAGGGCCAACCTTATTTACTTGGAAGTGGATTTCTCTTATGAGAGAGTGCATTTAACAGCATTGCAGGCTAAATATTTATACAGGGCCTGCTCTAAAAATTCAGTGGCTTCCAGTCATGAACGAAATGCCAAAAACTGCCATGGATGGTAAGAGGTGACCTCCACCTGCCTGCAACTGGTTTATGTAATCAGTTAAGTTTTCATATTCGCTCCAGAGTTGGAAAAACAGGTAATGTGGTGGTGTGACTGTGGTTCCTGATCTTCCCTACCATAATATTTTAACAGAAGCAATGCTTCAATTTTTGTAACTGAAAAACCAATGTCTACCCAGCCTCGAGTTTAGTAATAATTGTAATAATTGGCATAAATTTAACACCCCCCAAAAAAAGCTTTCCCCCAACCTCCCTTGCAGAGAATTGTAACAGGGACGTTGAGCGAAAGATTCCTTCATTGCAGGGGAATGGACTAGATCAGGTGGCCAACTCCCAAGAGACTGCGATCTACTCAGTTAAAAACTAGCAGTGATCTACCCCATTTTGGATGGTTCAGGTCTACATTGTTGAGAGGCAGGAGGAAGGCCTGTTTTGTGGGGTTTGGGTCAAACTTGTTGAGCTTTTTTTGGGTGGCCAAAGTTGTTGAGCTTTAGGGAGAGCCGGTGATTTACTACATCCAGTGATCTACCCGTCAAACTTGGCCCTCCAGATGTTTTGGGACTACAACTCCCATCATCCTAGACCACTGATCCTGGTTAGCTAGAGATGATGGGAGTTGCAGTCCCAAAACAACTGGAGAGCCGAGTTTGCCTATGCCTGATCTACCTGTTGGACGTGCCTGGACTAGAAGATCTCCGGAGATCAACTGCTGAACTCCCTTTTCTGTGTTGAGTTGAATATTGAATTTTATTATTTCGGTTCAAAGACCAGTTCCAGCCCACATACAATATCAAGGAAGCCATAAAACACGATAGGGATACATTTGAATTTGCAGTTAGGTATAACAGGGACAATGCAGATATAGCAACAGTTTAAAAATATATAAATTTCTGTGTTGACTCCCAAGATGGGCCCCCGATCCTATGGCAAGGCAAACTTCAAGCAGCACTTCCAGTTTTCCCTTTCCCACGTGCTCCTTCCGGCGCAGCAAGAAGGTGGGAAAGGGGTGGGGGCGACGAACCGATTGGATAGTGCGCGGATAGGCCCCGCCCCTTCCGCTTGCAATATTCTTTGTGGAGCAGAGAGAAGAAGTGGGAGCGGCGGCGGCGACGATTGGCTGGCTGGAGCGGAGGAGGAGCTAGATGCGGGGACCTTCTAGCCTTCCGACTCTGTGGTGCGGCCTCCACCCTCCCCGCCCACCTTCGCCCGTCAGTCGGAGGAAGACATGGCGGTGGCTGCGGGAGCTGTTCTGAGGGGTCTCCTGCCCAGGCGTGAGTGGGGGGCTCCTCACTTCCTTGGAGGGGGTGGTTTTCCTTCTCACCTGCCTTATTTCTCTCCTCTTTTTGCTCTCCTTGTGGAGGGAAGGCGTGTCTTTCCCCTATTATTTTAATTTAATTTAATTTAATTTATATTTTATTTTATACTTTGTTTTTTATTTTATCATTATATTATAATATTATTATATTATATTATATTATATTATATTATATTATATTATATTATATTATATTATATTATATTATATTATATTATATTATATTATATTA
>JAXCMG010000044.1:4910610-4929781 GCA_034642415.1 Podarcis siculus | reverse complement strand
TATATTATATTATATTATATTATATTATATTATATTATATTATATTAATCAGGGGCTCAAGGCAGGAACAAGAACCGCCTTAAAACATAGGGGGGTTTGGTGTGTGCGTGTGTAGGTTTGAAAAACAATATTTGGGGTGGGGTTTAAGCACTAATAGGATTCAAAAACTACCTTTAGGGAAGCTTTTAATCTTTAACAGACCACTGTATTTTAATACTTTGTTGGAAGCCGCCCAGAGTGGCTGGGGAGACCCAGCCAGATGGGCGGGGTATAAATAATAAATTATTAGTATTATTATTAATTACCTGCGTATATATAATCTGTTCAAGAATATAAGGATATATACCAACAAGAAATGACCGCTGCTTCCTTGGATTTAGACGGAAAAGAGAAATGGAGCGGATGGTGTCGTCGGCACAACGGGTGGCACTGAACCCCAAAACTCTGTTGTTGTTGTTTTTCTTTATTTATTCATTCGTTTATTTGCTTATTTATTACTCCCACCTTTTCCACCCGTCAGAGACTCTTTTGCCTTTCCTGTCGCCCTTCGCCTCTCCGAAGTAGGGCAAAGGTGACTCGACCGTAAATAAGGTCTCCTGTTTTTAAACGGCTTCCTGAGCCCAGGAAGAATTGTAAGGCAACTTTTTCTAGAGGGGTTTTCTCTTTTTTTGGTGGGTGCGTTGGGGGCGTAATAAAAGGAAAGAAAAATGAGTGTTATTTGAGTCACCCCTTTCCAGGCACTTTGAAACCTAAGCTCCTTTATCGCATTGTGTTTCTATCCAGCTTTTTCCTTCAAGTAGCTCAAGGTGGCGCCTACATCGTTTTCTCTCTCCTTCTTCCTCAGTCCCCTTCATTTTATTTGACCCGCTTCTGAGTCCGCAGAGGAGTTTCCCCATTTGTTGTTGTTGTTGTTTAGTGGTGTCCGACTCTTCGTGACCCCCGGGACCAGAGCACGCCAGGCACTCCTGTCTTCCACTGCCTCCTGCAGTTTGGTCAAACTCATGTTGGTAGCTTAGAGAACACTGTCCAACCATCTCGTCCTCCGTTGTCCACTTCTCCTTGTGATCTTTCCCAACATCAGGGTCTTTTCCAGGGAGTCTTCTCTTCTCATGAGGTGGCCAAAGTCTTGGAGCCTCCGCTTCAGGATCTGTCCTTCCAGTGAGCACTCAGGGCTGATTTCCTTAAGAATGGATAGGTCTGATCTTCTTGCAGTCCATGGGACTCTCAAGAGTCTCCTCCAGCACCAGAATTCAAAAGCATCAGTTCTTCGGCGATCAGCCTTCTTTATGGTCCAGCTCTCACTTCCATACATCACTACTGGGAAAACCATGCCTTTAACTATGCGGACCTTTGTTGGCAAGGTGATGTCTCTGCTTTTTAAGATGCTGTCTAGGTTTATCATTGCTTTTCTCCCAAGAAGCAGGCGTCTTTTAATTTCGTGACTGCTGTCACCATCTGCAGTGATCATGGAGCCCAAGAAAGTAAAATCTCTCCCTGCCTCCATTTCTTCCCCTTCTGTTTGCCAGGAGGTGATGGGACCAGTGGCCATGATCTTCCGTTTTTTTGATGCTGAGCTTCAGACCATATTTTGCGCTCTCCTCTTTCACCCTCATTAAAAGGTTCTTTAATTCCTCCTCACTTTCTGCCATCAAGGTTGTGTCATCTGCATATCTGAGGTTGTTGATATTTCTTGGTTTCCCCATTAACAGTGTGTTTTTACCCCCAGACCTGCTGACCCGTCCTGCTCCCTGCCTCAGTTTAAGGACGATGTCGTCGCAACCGCCGGAGAAGCCCAAAGCCTTGGACACCTATGAAACCCTGAAGCTGGAGCGGGTGAAAGACAAGGTTTTGCACGTGGAGCTCAACCGGCCTGAGAAAAGGAACGCCATGAATGCTGCCTTCTGGAGGTAACAGGGATGTACAGTGGTACCTCGGGTTACATACGCTTCAGGTTACACATGCTTCAGGTTACAGACTCCGCTAAGAACTTTGCTTCAGGATGAGAACAGAAATCGTGCTCCGGCGGCGCGGCAGCAGCAGGAGGCCCCATTAGCTAAAGTGGTGCTTCAGTTGAAGAACAGTTTCAGGTTAAGTACAGACCTCTGAAATGAATTAAGTACTTAATCCGAGGTACCACTGTAATGAAAAAGATCGCAGGAAGGGGCATCTGTTTTCAGTATGCAAAAATCTGAGCGTTTTGAAGATGGTAGATAAGATGCCAGCTACCTGCTTTTTAGGAACGTGGGTGGCGCTATGGGTTAAACCACAGAGCCTAGGGCTTGCCGATCAGAAGGTCGGCGGTTCGAATCCCCGTGACGGGGTGAGCTCCCGTTGCTCAGTCCCAGCTCCTGCCAACCTAGCAGTTCAAAAGCACGTCCAAGTGCAAGTAGATAAACAGGTACCACTCCGGCGGGAAGGTAAACGGCGTTTCCGTGCGCTGCTCTGGTTCGCCAGAAGCGGCTTAGTCCTGCTGGCCACGTGACCCGGAAGCTGTACGCTGGCTCCCTCGGCCAGTAAAGCGAGATGAGCGCCGCAACCCCAGAGTCAGTCACGACTGGACCTAATGGTCAGGGGTCCCTTTACCTTTACCTTACCTGCTTTTTAAGAGGCTTGGTAAGGGCAGAAGACCCAGCACCATTGCAGCTTCTCATTGGCCCAGTACATGAAGCCTAACACAGCAAGGTGCATTCATTCAGCCATTGGATAAGAAACTAAGGCATGTGACCTTTGATCATTTTAATCAGCAAGTGTTTTGTTTTGTTTGTTTGTTTCCCCCCCCCTTCCCCCTCCCCAACACATCTTTAGAGCAATCTAAGCAACGAGAACTTGGATTTGTCAGCAGCAAAAATCTTTTCAGTTTTACAACCGGGCTGAATTCGTGCCAGTTTTTGAAGACTGGGTGTGTAGGCTTGGGAGCACAGAAACAAATTGTCTGGGCTGGTGGGGAGGGGCTCAGAATTTATTTTATGGATAAGATGAAACGTCTCACCTCCTCAGCTCTCTTGTCTCCAGCAAAGGAAGTGCCCAAGTGATAGGTTGGAAATTTTATTTACAACATAACATAAACGCCCCCAGTACAGAAATACAATAAACATAACATACAACAATACAAACAACCAAATAAAATACTTCCTTTATCCAGTATCTGGCCTCCTTATTTACTTCTTGTAAGAAAAATCGTAATAATTATTCATAAAGGAAACAGCGATAGGTATTCTGTTGATGCCCCCCCCCCCCCGGAAGCTGGTCCTTTTCACCACATCAGAAGATACACTGGAGATTGCAGAGGAAGAAAAAAGCCACAGAATAAACTCAGTGGGTGGCGTTGCTGATGGCTGCTTATGCTGCCCCAGCGTAGGGCTAGCAGAAAATGAATGGGCCATTGTACTCCCTTCTCTAAAGTTGAAGCCCTGCACACAGTTGTATGCACTTTCGCCTCCATGTGGCGCCACATGAGATTGTTTAGAAGACTTGCTAGACAAGACGTGGGCCAACCTGTTTCAGTCAAATGGCTTCCTCCCACTTCTAGCAGGTGTTCTCCAGGTGGCAGGAGGTGTTCCCAAACCCACCCTCTTTTTTTGTCTCTCTCTCTCTCACCCTCCCCTCTTGTCCTAGGGAAATGGTGGAATGCTTCAACAAGATTGCTCAAGACTCCGAGTGCCATGTGGTGGTGGTATCTGGCGCTGGGAAAATGTTCACCTCAGGTAGGTGAGGAGAGATGCTGAGGACTAGAAAGATGTTTCTCCTGCTTTAGGGTAAAAAGTTCCTGGGCTGTTGTAGAGGCTGGCTCCTGGGGGGGAAATTAACTCTTCTTAAAGTGGGGCACTCCTGGCCACTGGTCCCATCACCTCCTGGCAAATAGAAGAGGAAGAAATGGAGGCAGTGAGAGATTTTACTTTCTTGGGCTCCATGATCACTGCAGATGGTGACAGCAGCCACGAAATTAAAAGACGCCTGCACCTTGGGAGAAAAGCAATGACAAACCTAGACAGCATCTTAAAAAGCAGAGACATAACCTTGTCAACAAAGCCCCGTATAGTTAAAGCTATGGTTTTCCCAGTAGTGATGTAAGGAAGTGAGCGCTGGACCATAAAGAAGGCTGATCGCCGAAGAATTTATGCTTTTGAATTCTGGTGCTGGAGGAGACTCTTGAGAGTCCCATGGACTGCAAGAAGATCAAACCTCTCCATTCTGAAGGAAATCAGCCCTGAGTGCTCACTGGAAGGACAGATCCTGAAGCTGAGGCTCCAATACTTTGGCCATCTCATGAGAAGAGAAGACTCCCTGGAAAAGACCTGGATGTTGGGAAAGATGGAGGGCACAAGAAGAAGGGGACGCCAGAGGACGAGATGGTGGGACAGTGTTCTCAAAGCTACCAGCATGAGTTTGACCAAACTGCGGGAGGCAGTGGAAGACAGGAGTGCCTGGTGTGCT
Source organism: Podarcis siculus (assembly GCA_034642415.1). NCBI lineage: Eukaryota > Metazoa > Chordata > Lepidosauria > Squamata > Lacertidae > Podarcis > Podarcis siculus. The sequence continues at coordinate 4,925,347 of JAXCMG010000044.1, read as the reverse complement.
CTGGTCCAGGGGGTCACGAAGAGTCGGACACGACTAAACGACTAAACAACAACAAAGTGGGGCAGGGAACCTTTTCTCTCCAGAGGGCCTCATTCCCTTCCTGGTAACATTCTCAGGGCCACATGTCGGTGGTCGGTGGAGGCAGAGGGGAAAATGGGCTGGAGGGCAATTGCTGGAAACACTCACACTCCCCTCTCCATCGTGACACACAAAAGGCATTGTCGGAGTGCAAGGATGCATTCCAGCCTGGCAAAAGCACTTGAACTATAAAGTGTGTCCTTTTGTTGTGCAGAGTCTGTTGTGTCTCGTGTGTGTGAAAGAGGCCTTAAAAAAAACACAAAAACAGTTTTTCTGACTTATGGGGAGCATTAAAACTGCACATGCACAAGTGTCTGTTGTGCAGCTGTTTTGCACAACGCAGAACGTGGAGGTCTTTGGAACAAAACGTTGGGTACCTGCAGACTGCCGCAATTTTAGGAGCTCAAGCGTATACTGTAACTTTACCGTTGTGAATTTAAAGGAGTCCATCACCCTAGCACAACAAATCCACTCTTTAAAAAGAAGCCTTTTTGCCGTTTGGAAAGTGGCCAGGAAATGCATTGAAAAGCATGGGACATACTTTCAAAGTGTTGGTGCTGACCTTGAAAGCCCTAAACGGCCTCGGTCCTGTATACCTGAAGGAGCGTCTCCACCCCCATCGTTCAGCCCAGACACTGAGATCCAGCGCCGAGGGCCTTCAGGCGGTTCCCTCATTGTGAGAAGTGAGGTTACAGGGAACCAGACAGAGGGCCTTCTCGGTGGTGGCGCCCACCCTGTGGAACGCCCTCCCTTCAGATGTGAAGGAAATAAGCAGCTATCTTATCTTTAAAAGACATCTGAAGGCAGCCTTGTTTAGGGAAGTTTTTAATATTTAATGCTGTATTGTTTTTAACATTCAGTTGGAAGCCGCTCAGAGTGGCTGGGGAAACTCATCCAGATGGGCGTGGTATAAATAATATATTATTATTATTATTATTATTATTATTATTATTATTATTATTATTATTGCAAGAGACTGATTAATGGGTAAACACCATGTAAGCAAGCGAAGATGAGTACTTATTGTCTCATAACCTGTCCCATATACAAAAAGGATGCTCAGAAAAGCTTGGGCAGCCTAACCACTGTGTGAGCTTTGTGCAAGCAAAGCAGGATAAACAAACAGGTTTTCCGAAGAAGCTGGGAAGTTTCTTTTGAGCAAAGCAGCGGCACAGAATTGAGAGGGAGCGTCACTTATTTGGGAGTAATGTGGACCGGCCTGGTTCTCCCATGCTCTCGCCCGGCAGGTATTGACTTGATGGAGATGGGCAGCACATTCCTGATGATACCAGGAGACGACACAGCCCGCAAGGCTTGGAACATCCGCCAGAAGATCCGGGAGTATCAAGAAACCTTCACGGTCTTGGAGAAGGTGAGTGGGCTGATCCTGCAGTTGGCCCCACTCTTGGATGAGAAACCATCTCCATCCGCGGCTAACCGTTCCTTTGTCTTTTAGTGCCCTAAGCCTGTAATTGTTGCCGTCCACGGGGGCTGCATTGGAGGAGGTGAGTCTACAACACTTGCGTCATAAATAACCTGAAACACCCCCCCTTCCCCGCTTCCACCATTCCCCCTCACAACTGCAGTAGTTTTGTGGATGTTTCAAGTTGCACCAGGTACCATATTTTTCACTCTATAGGACACACCTTGTTTTAGAGGGGGAGAACAAGAAAAAAAATTCTCCCCCTCTCTGCTCCGCGCCCCTTCAGCGAAGCGGCAGGAGAAACGGAGCCCCTTCCATTTCTCCTCCCACTTGGCTGAAGGGGCGCTGCGCAGCTCTCCCTCTCTGCTGAAGCCAGGAAAGTCTTGCTCTCCCGGCTTCAGCAAAAGGAAACCGAAGCCTCCGGAGTGCAGCGGGAGCTCCTGCTGCGCTCCGGAGGCTTTAGGTGGCTATCCCTGAAGCCTGGAGACCAACGCCTCTCGCTCTCCAGGCTTCAGCGAAAGCAACGCGAAGCCTCCGGAGCACGGAGGGAGCGCTCCCTCTGCGCTTTGGAGGCTTCGCATTGCTATCGCTGCATTTGCTCCATAGGACGCACACACATTTCCACTTAATTTTTGGAGGGGAAAAAGTGCGTCCTATAGAGCGAAAAATACGGTAACCATGGGCCAAATCTGGCATTTCAGCAGCGGCTTTTTTTTCTTTTTCTTTATTATGTATTTTGATCTTGGTTCCCCCCCCCCCATTTTTTTCATTAGTTTTTATTAAATACAGTGGTACCTCGGGTTACATACACTTCAGGTTACAGACTCCGTTAACCCAGAAATAGTGCTTCAGGTTAAAGAACTTTGCTTCAGGATGAGAACAGAAATCGTGCTCCGGCGGCGCTGCAGCAGCGGGAGGCCCCATTAGCTAAAGTGGTGCTTCAGGTTAAGAACAGTTTCAGGTTAAGAACGGACCTCCGGAACGAATTAAGTACTTAACCCGAGGTACCACTATATTACAAGAAAAGAAAAAGAAAAAAGAAACAAAAATCAGTACATAACACTGTACACAATATGACAATTCAGATTTGAATACCTATGACTACACCTTTTTAACAATGTTTTCCCACCTCTCTCTCCTCCCCCTACTTCCCACCACTATCCGCCTTATTGCTTAAATATTTATTCCAGATTTCTTCATATTTATCCATTCTAACTTTGCGTCGACATGCAGTTCGTTCGTATGTAGCTAATCTGTCCATATTATCAATCCATGTGCTCGATGGAATCTTTTTGCAGCTCTTCCAATTCATCAAGACAAGTTTTTTTGCTTCTAATATGTGTCTTTTAAACTCCCTCAGCTATCCCAACTGCAGGGGGCAGTGTTGTAACGTTTATTATTTTTAAATATATATATTTTTAAAAACCATTCTGAAAAGCACTTGATCCACACTTCAGCCACATAATCAACTTACCTTTCTCTTAAATGGGTGTAATCTGAAGGCACCCGAGGATGTCACACAGCTGAAGTAAAGCAGATCTGCACCTGGTTGCAGGTTCCCGGACATATTAAATATATAATGTTTAAAACATATAACCCAGGCTTTACTGGACTCTCAACCCTGTTTTTTCCCTTTTCTTTTGGTGTGTGCATTCCTTGCTCAGTTTTACATAAATAGTTTTCCTCAGTTTTTATGAAGTTCTGCTGAGCATTATTGCAGCACGCTTATATATTTAACAAAACGTGTATACCGCTTGACTTTAATAAAAAAAACCCACACCTAGTGGTTTGCAAAGTGTATCGACGTTATTAATATGTCGCTGACTTTTTGTAATGCAGTGGTACCTCGGGTTACATACGCTTCAGGTTACAGACTCCACTAACCCAGAAATAGTGCTTCAGGTTAAGAACTTTGCTTCAGGATGAGAACAGAAATCGTGCTCCGGTGGCGCGGCAGCAGCAGGAGGCCCCATTAGCTAAAGTGGCGCTTCAGGTTAAGAACAGTTTCAGGTTAAGAACGGACCTCCAGAACGAATTAAGTTCTGAACCCGAGGTACCACTGTACTTTAACTATTTATTTGTGCTTTTATCTAGTGCTTTTATCTTTTGAACCGCCCTGAGATCTTGGGATGAAGGGCAGTAAATAAATCTAATAAAAATTAAAATAAAATTTTGTTTTTTTGCATTCAGCATGCTTCATGTGAACCATTTTGATTCGCTGCCGTATTAATCAGCATGTAAACTATACAGTGGTACCTCTGGATGCAAACGGGATCCGTTCCGGAGCCCCGTTCACATCCTGAAGCAAACATAAGATGCGACTGCGTGGGTCGCGTTTCGCTGCTTCTGCGCATGCGCGTGACATCATTTTGAGCGCATGCGCGAGCGGCAAAATCCGGAAGTAATGCGCTCTGTTACTTCCGGGTCACCGTGGAGCGCAACCCGAAAATCCTTATCCTGAAGCGTATTCATCCCGAGGTATGACTGTATAAATCTTCTGGCCCTATTTCTGGAAACATGCTGAATGTTCAGCAGCTGAGCATCCTTCTATTGGGACATGAACAGCATTGTTTATCTGTTCCCGTTCCCTCCGCAGGTATGAATCTCATCTCAGCCTGCGATATCCGCTACTGTACTCAAGATGCCTGGTTCCAGGTTAAGGTGTGTTGTGAGAGCTCCTATTACCTTTCTTCCCAGGGGAACCTACCTGGCTTGGTTGTCTTGCTCCATGCCCCTTAGGAAGTGAGGAAGCTTCCTTAACACCAAGTTTAGCTCAGTATTAACTACAGTGGCAGAAACTCTCCAGGATTCCAGACAAGGGACATTCAGGAAAATTCAGGAGAAACATAAGAAAATCATAGAATCATAGAATCATAGAGTTGGAAGAGACCACAAGAGCCATTGAGTCCACCCCCCTGCCAAGCAGGAAACACCATCAGAGCACTCCTGACATATGGTTGTCAAGCCTCTGCTTAAAGACCTCCAAAGAAGGAGACTCCACCACACTCCTTGGCAGCAAATTCCACTGTCGAACAGCTCTTACTGTCAGGAAGTTCTGACATGTTTCAGTGCATAGTTACATACCCTCCAACATTTCTCCAATGAAAAGAGGGACATTCTATTCCATAACAACAACAGCTCTAATTTTATTATTTATACCCCATCCCCCTGACTTGGTTGCCCCAGCCACTCTGGGCGGCTTTCAACATATCTAGAAGCCTAATAAAAACATTAAAAAACTTCCCTGAACAAGGGCTGCATTCTGATGGGTCAAGGATCAGATACCTCCATGCCCTCCAACATTTCTCCAATGAAAATAGGGATGTCCTCCAGAAAAGTGGGACATTTTGGGATCAAATCAGAAACCGGGACGGCTTCTGTAAATCTGGGACTGTCCCTGGAAAATAGGGGAACTTGGAGGGTCTGAACGGTTGCCTTCAGTTGTCTTCTGAAGGTTTGCATAGTTACTTGTCTTGGGGGGGGGGTCACATAAATCAAGACCCTCGCGGCATTTCTCCAATAAAACCAGGGATATCTTGCTATACCCTCCCAACATTTCTTGGGTGAAAATAGGGACGTCCTAAGGAAAAGCAGGGGGCGCGGGTGGCACTGTGGGTTAAATCACAAAGCCTAGGGCTTGCCAATCAGAAGGTCGGCGGTTCGAATCCCCGTAACAGGGTGAGTTCCTGTTGCTCGGTCCCTGCTCCTGCCAACCCAGAAGTTCGAAAGCATGCCAGTGCAAGTAGATAAATGGGTACCACTCTGGTGGGAAAGTAAATGGCGTTTCCGTGCGCTGCTCTGGTTTGCCAGAAGTGGCTTAGTCCTGCTGACCACATTACCCGGAAGCTGTACGCCGGCTCCCTCGGCCAATAAAGCGAGATGAGCGCCGCAACCCCAGAGTCGGCCACAACTGGACCTAATGGTCAGGGGTCCCTTTACCTTTTTTTAGGGAAAAGCAGGACATTCCAGGATCAAATCAGATGGCTTTTGTAAATTCAGGACTGTCTTGGGAAAGCAAGAACACTTGGAGAGTATGTAGGGTTTTTGGGGGGGTTTTTTGCAACTTAAATATATGTTTATTGAATATTTCTTAGTGTACAGTTGGAGAGTCTGTAGTTAAACTATGGAACTCGCTCCTGGAGAAAGCAATTATGGCCGCCGTATTGGATGGCTTTTAAAAGAATACGGCTACCAGCCACAATGGCTATTCCTCTGCCTCTGTGGCCGGAGGCAGGAATGCCTCTGAATACTAGTTGCTGGAAACCGCTGGCAGAGAGAGGTCTCTGCTGCTTGTGTCCTGCTTGCAGGTTTAATAATAATAATAATAATAATTTATTATTTATACCCCACCCATCTGACTGGGTCTCCCCAGCCACTCTGGGCGGCTTCCAACCAAATATCAAAAACAATACAGCGTCAGACGTTAAAAACTTCCCTAAACAGGTGTCTTTTAAAAGTAAAATAGTTGTTTATTGCCTTGACATCTGCTGGGAGGGCAGGTGCCACTACGGAGAAGGCCCTCTGCCTGGTTCCCTGTAACTTGGCTTCTCGCAGGGAGGGAACTGCCCGAAGGCCCTCGGCGCTGGATCTCAGTGTCCAGGCTGAACGATGGGGGTGGAGACGCTCCTTCAGGTATACAGGACATCTGTTGGCCACTGTGAGAAGGGGATGCTGGATTCCATGGGCCAATGGCCTGATCATTTTGTGTTCTTAACATGCCCTGCCAGGAAGGTGTCAAAAGATGGAACCTTTTGCTCTACCCCCCAAGCTACAGCCCTTCCCTTTATCTCAGTCCAAAGCGCTTTGACCTTTTCCTTCTGTGTCACGGGATGCCTGAACCCGTCTCTCCTCCTCCCTCCAGGAAGTGGACATCGGTTTGGCGGCTGATGTCGGCGTTCTACAACGGCTACCTCATATCGTCGGAAATCGGAGGTCAGTGTTCGCTACCCTTTCAACTTTGTTTCCTTCCCTCCCTCCCTCTTGCGGCTTGTAAGGGAGGTAATAGCATTGGAGACATTGATTTGGGGCACAGCGAGCCCTTTATATCAGCGTTAGAGATATTAATGAATAAAATTAGAAAAGATGAGACTATAGAAGGGATTGTGATGGGGGAGGGAAGTATAAAGTAAGAGCCTTCGCAGACGATTTTATCACCGCTACTGAAAATCCATTAGATTGTATCCCAAGAGCAATAGAATGTATAAATGAATTTGGACACCTAGCTGGCTTTAAGATAAAGTCTAAAAAACCGAATCTATTAGTTAAAAATATGGGGAACCAAGAGAAAAGTGAGCCATGAAGAATCTCAGGGTAGGAGATTTTAAAAAAAGAAAGATGAAATATCTCGGCATATGGATGACGACAAAAAATATAGACCTATTCCGTCCCGTCTCCCGCTTTGCTGTGAAGGCAGCAGAGCAACTGGACTTAACTGTCAGGGGTGCCTTTACCTTTACTATACCACCCTACAACAGAAAGACAAAATGGGAAAGCCATTTCCGCACTGGAGAGGAGAGTTTTCCAACTTGGCGCACTTCCAGCCTTTTGGTTTTTCCGCCTACCTCGTAGCAAACGTCACAACTTCCTTGGTATTGGCGATTAGGCATTGGCAGGGGTAATTGTTATGCAAATGAAGGGGGGAGGAAGCACCATCACCTTCCCCCAATGAAAAGGGTAGTCCGGTAGAGGACTCCGGGTGGCGTTGCCTTGTCCGAAACCTAGGGATGCACGCCCCTGAGCGGTGACACCCGTGGGATCCTAGTTGACGTACTTCAACAGGACCCCCACGGCTTGTGGATAACCCTTCCCGGTCTCCATGCCGGGTAGTCGATAGGAGCCAATGCCTAAGGCCAATACCTTCCTGTAATCAATAAAGTTGTGGCCTTTTTATGCCCATTAACCTTAAATAATGTGTCCTGTGTCTTCATTTCACATGGGGGAGGGTACTTGCCACGCAATGCAAAATACATAATAAAACCCTTGGTATCCCATCCAACTGGAGAACGGTTTACAAAACCACAAGAGTTGGTAGTTCGGCCGACAGTTAGGCTTTGCCCTGCAGGGAGAAATCCCTCACTTCCTTCTCCATGAAGGAGAAATTTACCTGACCTACTGATTCTTTCCTCCTCCTCCCAGCCTGGTCAACGAGTTGGCTTTCACTGCCAGGAAGATGATGTCGCCTGAAGCCGAGAGCAGCGGCTTGGTCAGGTATGTGGCACATTCCCCCAGATAGTCGGCCTATTCATAATTGTGTGGGGCTGATAACAGCACTTCCTCCTCGGCCCACAACCCTCTTTTGAGGGAGGCAGGTTCCCCTTTTCGTTTCTTGGCCTCTGCCCAGCAAAGTCACGAGTCTGGAAATTATTAGGGGAAGGGTTTGGGGGTGGGGATGTAAATGAGAGCGGCTGATGGCCCTAACTCCATGCAAAATCTCCTACCCACATCTCAAAAAAGAAAAAAGATACTTATAGAGCCAGGAAAGATCCAGAACAAAGAACCACTTGAACGAGGTGAAACAGGAGGAAAAACTGAAGCGGAGTGGGTTGTTGTTGTTTAGTCCTTTAGTCGTGTCCGACTCTTTGTGACCCCCTGGACCAGACCACGCCAGGCCTTCCTGTCTTCCACTGCCTCCCCCAGTTTGGTCAAACTCATGTTGGTATCTTCAAGAACACTGTCCCACCATCTCGTCCTCTGGCGTCCCCTTCTCCTTGTGCCCTCCATCTTTCCCAACATCAGGGTCTTTTCCAGGGAGTCTTCTCTTCTCATAAGGTGGCCAAAGTATTGGAGCCTCAGCTTCAGGATCTGTCCTTCCAGTGAGCACTCAGGGCTGATTTCCTTCAGAATGGAGAGGTTTGATCTTCTTGCAGTCCATGGGACTCTCAAGAGTCTCCTCCAGCACCAGAATTCAAAAGCATCCATTCTTTGGCGATCAGCCTTCTTTATGGTCCAGCTCTCACTTCCATACATCACTACCAGGAAAGCCATGGCTTTAACTATATGGACCTTTGTTGGCAAGGTGATGGGTTGGCAAGCGGGGTGGGTAGGGACCGCGTTTTCTTGTAGGCCGTCTTCTGCATGTCTGGGGCAACGGCTGTGACTCTCGCCCCTCCAGGTAAACAGGAGGTCTGGCCACAGTTGAAGATCACGTTTATTATGACGTTTATATTCCACCTTTTCCTCCAAAGTGGCACTCTTGGTTCTCCTTCCCCCTCATTTAATCTCCGCAACAACCCTGCGAGTAGGTTTGGCTGGGAGGCAGCCACTGGCTCCACGGTCACCCAGTGTGAGCTTCATGAGCTGAGGATTTATCCAGGTGGGGCGCTGAGGTGTTTGGCCTGGGGAGAAGAAGTGGGCTGTGGGGGGGGCGGTTTAAGGGGCCAGATGGAAAGGGCTGGGGAGCCACATTTCCTGCCCCCCTACCCCCAGATCTGAGACTTCCTCACCCCCTGGCACTTGGGGGTTTGTTAACTTCAGGCAGCGAAGTTAAGAGCAGAGAGATGCAGGGCGACAAATCAAGAGCGTTAATTGCTTTATTCCGCTGTGATTTACATGGCTGCTCTCTTACATGATTTTAGGGAAGGCTCGGGCAAATTCACAGGAGACTCTTTTTCAGTAACCATTATGCCTAAAAGCAGGCTTTCTCAGCCTGTGGGTCCCCAGATGTTGTTGAACTACAACTCCCATCACCCCTAGCTAGCAAGGCCAGAGCTCGGGGATGATGGGAGTTGTAGTACAACAACATCTGGGGACCCACAGGCTGAGAACCGCTGCCTAAAAGGAACTTCAGAGGCTACTAACTTTCTGAGTGTTGAATATGTCTTATAAATAACGCCCCCCCCCCAAAAGAGGTGTCTGTGAATTTCCCCTTTTAGAAGGACAACTTCATGTGTGTGTGTTTTCTGCTAACTCCCCCACCTTTGGCATGAAGAACTAAGTGAGATGATGCCCTCCTCCCTCATTGCCCTGGGTTGGACTAGATGATCCCCTGGGTCCCTTCCAATTATTCTAATGTCAGGACCACCACCCCCCTTGGCTTAATCACACCATCCTGCTTCCAGGATGAGCCAGTGTGGTGTAGTGGTTAAGAGTGGGAGACTCGTAATCTGGGGAACTGGGTTCGCTTCCCCGCTCCTCCGCATGCAGCTGCTGGGTGACCTTGGGCCAGTCACACTTCTCTGAAGTCTCTCAGCCCCACTCACCTCACAGAGTGTTTGTTGTGGGGGAGGAAGGGAAAGGAGAATGTTAGCCGCTTTGAGACTCCTTAAAGGGAGTGAAAGGCGGGATATCAAATCCAAACTCTTCTTCTTCTTCTTCTTCTTCTTCTTCTTCTTCTTCCCTCCCCTGCTCAGCCGTGTCTTCCAAGACAAGGAAACCATGATGCAGAGCGCTTTTGACTTGGCCAGTGAGATTGCCAGCAAGAGTCCGGTTGCTGTGCAGGGCACCAAAGTCAACCTGGTCTACTCCAGGGACCACCCTGTGTCAGAAGGCCTGAAGTATATGGTGAGTGTCGTGGGGCACAGGGGCTTTGCAGAGTAGGGGGTCTCAGGTTTGCCGCCTGGACCCTCCAAGAAACAGAGCAGAGATTTCAAAGGCCTTTACCTGCAGCCACTGCCAAGCCAGAGGCTAAGAGTGGCCCTCTAGTCCTTCCTACCTGGCCCTCAGGACTCTTCCCCGGGCTGCACCCCTCACCAGCCTTTCTTCACACCTTCCTTGCCTGTTTTTGCCAGGCTGGAATATGTCCTCCAAGTCTGACAGTACCGTATTTTTCACTCCATAAGATGCACTTTTTCCCTCCTAAAAAGTAAGGGGAAATGTGTGTGCGTCTTATGGAGCGAATGCAGGGGGGAGGCAGGCAGGAAAAGCCCCCAAGAGGGGGGCACACAAGCTCCGCGCGGCTCTTGCGGGCTTTTCTACGAGGAGGGAGAAGGGACTGACGCGGCCAGTCTGTCCCTTCTCCCTCCTCGTAGAAAAGCCCGCAGGAGCCGCGTGCTCCTTAAAGGGTGCGCGGCTCCTGTGGGCTTTTGCGGGAGGTGGGGGTATTGCCATAGCCGCGCGCAGCCCCTCCAGCCGGGAAAGGCTGCGCGTGGCTATGGCAGAAGCCAAAGACAGCAAGCGGGATGGATCCTGCTCGCTGTCTTGGCTTCTTTGCTCTTTGGGGCTTGGGGGGGGGGACCCGGGCTTCCCCCGGCAGCCCCAGAAGCTCTGGGAGAAGCGCAGCCTGTCCGCTGCTCTTTGGGGCTGGGGGGGGGGATATTTTTTATCTTGATTTCCCCCTCTAAAAACTAGGTTCGCCTTATGGAGCGAAAAATACGGTACTTATTGGGTGGATGAAGCCTGGCTGGAGGACTGAGAGGGTTGTGCGCAGAAACTAGCCTACTGTTAACAAAGCAAAATTTGCATGGGTTTCTCCTCCCACTTCTGCCTCTGGCCCCGCCCACCACCAGCATGCAGCCCCTGGAAGGTAATGCAGCCCACAGGTTTAAATACATTCCCCATCCCTGAGATAGACAGCACTTTGCAGGAAGGCTCCCGCCTAAACTGGCTCCGTGCAACTCATAAATGCATTTCGCCCTTTGTTCCCGTTTTGCAACAGGAACAAGGTGCAGCTTGGTCTCTAGGATTTGGCACCAGCAGAATCAAGCGTAGTGCAATAAAGCAATAAAGGGATTTGCACAACACGGTTGCCGGGCTGCAGAAATCCAGGCTCTGACTTTTGCACTCAGACAGCTGTTCCTGCTGTGCCACAGAAAACCCCAAGGTGCCCAGCCGACTTTCAGGGATGTGTCCAGCCAAGTTCTGCTCAGATCAAGCCCAGTGAAGTGAATGGGCCTGAGTTACCGTATTTTTCGCCCCATAAGGCGCACCTAGTTTTTTTGGGGGGAATAAAGAAAAAAAAATCATTCCCCCCCCAGGCCTGCCCCAGCCCCCAGAACAGTCTGCTATCCGCAAGCCTAGTGAGCCTGGTGGGAAGTCGCGCCGGTCTCCCCAGGCTTGCAGATATCTGCCCAAAGTCACACAGCTCTCCCACGGCTTACGGAGAGCTGTGCAAAGCCCGAAGCCTGCAGGCAGCTCTCCGCAAGCCGTGGGAGAGCTGCGCGACTTCGCGCCGGGCTCCCACGGCTTGTGGATAGCTTTCTGAAGCCTGGAGAGCGAGAGGGGTTGGTGCGCACCGACCCCTCTCGCTCTCCAGGCTTCAGCGAAAGCCTGCATTCGCCCCATAGGACGCACACACATTTCCCCTTCCTTTTTGGAGGGGGAAAAGTGCGTCCTATAGGTTGAAAAATACGGTAATCTTGAATTCCAAAGGGGGGGTTGCTCTGAGCCACGCCAACTTTTCTAGTTAAAAGGTTTTTGGCAGGGACTGGGAAAAGTGAAGGCCCCTGCTTGGGGTGAGCAGGCAGGGAGTCCCCCAAGTGCTGCCACACTGAAAAACAGATTTCCGACAAATGTGGAACAAGGGTTATGTGTCACCTGTAACAGTTCTTGAGCAGGGTCCATATACAGTGCTCTGCTCCCAAATGCCTCTGTTTTGGAACGTTTCAGTTCCCGAACGCTGGAAACCCAGAAGTAAACACTTCAGTTTTCGAACGTTTTTCGGAAGCCGAATGTCCAGTGTGACTTCCGCTTGAGTGCAGGAAGCTTCCGCAACCAATCAGAAGCTGTTCCTCGGTTGTCGAACATTTCGGAAGCCTAACGGGCTTCTGGAACGGATTATTCTGGAACGTTCGACAACCGAGGTTTGACTGTAATGTATGAATTTGAGATGTTTACGTCTGAAGGATGGGAAAGTATCACTTAGCAGAAGGTAGAATAGCTGGATGTTAAAAAGGTAAAGGGACCCCTGACCATTAGGTCCAGTCACGGACGACTCTGGGGTTGCGGCGCTCATCTTGCTTTACTGGCTGAGGGAGCCGACGTACAGCTTCCGGGTCATGTGGCCAGCATGACTAAGCCGCTTCTGGCGAACCAGAGCAGCGCACGGAAACGCCGTTTACCTTCTCACCGGAGCGGTACCTATTGATCTACTTGCACTTTGACGTGCTTTCAAACTGCTAGGTTGGCAAGAGCAGGGACCGAACAACGGGGGCTCACCCTGTCGTTGGGATTCAAACCGCCGACTTTCTGATCAGCAAGCCCTAGGCTCTGTGGTTTAACCCACAACGCCACCCGTGTCCCATGGCTGGATGTTAGCTGAGAGAAAATATTTCGAATATTTTCTTGTATATAATTGAAAAATGAAAATCAGAAGTCCCTTTGATCTCTCTCTCTCTTCTTTCTTTCTCTCTTTCTTTTCTTTTCCTCTCTCCCATTTTTCTTCCTTTTTCTTCCCCCACCCCTTTCTTGGTGTCCTCTGCTCTGGGTTTTCATTGGAACTGTACACACCTGAAAGTGACAGGTGGTTGGCAAAGGGCCTTGGGTGAGTGGCTGGGAGGAGAACGGGAAGCTGCCAGCTAAGAGCTGGGAGGATCCACACCTTTCTGTATGGCATAAGATTTAAGGTCTACCTTCGAAAGAGGACTCTGCCTTTTTCTTTCTTCCTCTGTTTTTATTTAGATTACAGTATTTTTCGCTCCATAAGACGCACCTGACCATTAGACGCACCTAGTTTTTAGAACGGGATTGCAAGAAAAAATATATTTTTAAAGGGAGCGCTGAGCAGAGCCTGTATGCACACCAGGCTCTGCTCAGCACTCCCTTTCACGAGCCGCGTGGCGCGTGTGTCCGGCGCTTGCAGGCTTCTCCCTCCTCTGGGGAAATGCCCCCAAGAGCCGCACACATGCTCCACACGGCTAGTGAAAGGGAGTGCTGGTCTTGGGGGCTTTTCCGGGAGGTGGGGGAAGGGCCTGAGGGGCTGCCCTCTGTCCCTTCCCCCACCTCCCACAAAAGCCAGCAAGAGCCGTGCGTTCTTTAAAGGATGTGCGATTCCTGCAGGCTTTTCTACGAGGAGGGAGAAGGGACTGACGTGGCCAGTCAGGCTCTTCTCCCTCCTGGGGAAAAGCCCACAAGAGCCACGCAGAGCATGTGTGTGGCTCTTTGGGGCTTTTCCCATCTGCATTTGCTCCATAAGATGCACACATTGTTGTTTAGTCGTTTAGTTGTGTCCTCCTCTTCATGACCCCCTGGACCAGAGCACGCCAGGCACTCCCATCTTCCACTGCCCTCTGTCGTCCCCTTCTCCTTGTGCCCTCCATCTTTCCCAACATCAGGGTCTTTTCCAGTGAGTCTTCTCTTCTCATGAGGTGGCCAAAGTCTTGGAGCCTCAGCTTCAGGATCTGTCCTCCCAGTGAGCACTCAGGGCTGATTTCCTTCAGAATGGATAGGTTTGATCTTCTTACAGTCCTTGGGACTCAAGAGTCTCCTCCAGCACCATAATTCAAAAGCATCAATTCTTCGGCAATCAGCCTTCTTTATGGTCCAGCTCTCACTTCCATACATCGCTACTGGGAAAACCAGTAGTGCGCACACATTTCCCCTTTTAGGAGGGAAAAAGTGTGTCTTATGGAGCGAAAAATACGGTAGTTTATTTTAAGAGCTGCTCACATGCATAAACAGCCAAGGCTGTTGCTCAGCCCTCTTCTGAGCCTGTTTTGTTTCCGCTCTGCAGGCTGCCTGGAACATGAGCATGCTTCAGACAGAGGACATCTTGAAGTCTGCCCAGGGCATCATGGAGAAGAAGACAACCAAGCAGATAACCTACTCCAAGCTGTAGCTGCTCTGCGCTTGCAGCAAAAGGCAGCAAGCCCCCAACAAGAGGAGTAAGGGTGGGCTGCTGCTTTGGCCGTGGGCGAGACTGGACTCCAGGACCCCCTGCAAGAGGAAGGGGGGCAGCAAGTGCCTTCAGATACCGGCTCAGCCATGCAGCTTTCAGGCTGTGGCACGTAACGCCTTAGGAGGGGTAGAGGCCTTCTGAAAATTGGTGCTTTCCCCACCCAAAGGAAGGTTAGTGGTAGAACCGGAAATAAACATTTAAAACACAATCAGCGCTCTGGGAGGAGAGGAGATTATTTCGGCAGAGAATAAACCCTGCTTCAGTTAACGCCGCAGCGAGGGTGTTGGTTCTCAGCTCTGTTTGTTTGCTTATATTGGTGTACCGCTTTAATTCTGTTTGCAAATAAAAAGGTAAAAAAAAAATCGGTAAACAAATAAGCTGGAAATATATTCATAAAAGTGTATGACAAAGTGAAGGTTGCCCTTCATAGAATCATAGAATCATAGAGTTGGAAGAGACCACAAGGG
>JAXCMG010000044.1:4895883-4910210 GCA_034642415.1 Podarcis siculus | reverse complement strand
ACATGTACTGCTCTCAAGCCAGGTGTCACCCACCTTGTATTTGTGCCCTTCTCTTCCTTCTGCCTGAGTAAATAAGCTGAGAGTCTGGCTGACCTCTTCCTTTCCCTGAGATCCCACCGGTCTGTCATCAAGGCCAGGTTGAAACTTGAACGTGGAATAAATAATACACATCAAAATTCTGCTGTGCTGTCTGTCTGGTGGCTTGACACATCGCAGTTTGAGCACGCAGATATTTATTTTGCAACCTCTCAACCTAATCCTGTTTTTGCATCCATGAGAACTAGAAACCTGGCGGCGTGCTCAGTCGGACGCTGAGTCATGCACACCCTGTGCCAAATTTTGCATACCTATAGCGCTTGTGTACAGTGCCCCTGTGGGAATGCAGCCCTTGACAGAACGCATAGCGTTCCCCAGATTGCCTTACCCTGGTCCAGAATCAAAGAAGGCACCCAAAACTGCCCCAAAGTCTTCCCTTCCCTCTTTGGTAGCTGTGAACGGGGAAGATGGAATTCTGAGGGAACGGGAAGCAGCGTTGCATGCTGGTCTTCAGGAAGCAGTTGTTGTTGTTTAGTCGCTTAGTCGTGTCCGACTCTTCGTGACCCCGTGGACCAGAGCACACCAGGCACTTCTGTCTTCCACTGCCTCCCGCAGTTTGGTCAAACATGATTGTAGCTTCGAGAACACTGTCCCACCATCTCGTCCTCTGCCGTCCCCTTCTCCTTGTGCCCTCCATCTTTCCCAGCATCAGGGTCTTTTCCAGGGAGTCTTCTCTTCTCATGAGGTGGCCAAAGTCTTGGAGCCTCAGCTTCAGGATCTGTCCTTCCAGTGAGCACTCAGGGCTGATTTCCTTCAGAATGGAGAGGTTTGATCATCTTGCAGTCCATGGGACTCTCAGTTCATTTCAAATTTGGGATTTGGGACCTTTTGTGTGCCGGAGAAATCCAGCAAGTGGCAAGGAACCTTTGACTCTCCCACTTATTGGATGCAATCTCCCATCACCCTTGACTATTGGGGGCTGGGGTTGAAAGGAATTGGAGTCCAATAATAACCAGAGAGACACTGGCTTTCTTCCCCTCCTTAATCAAGTGGTTCTCAAAGGGTGTGAGAGGCGGGAAGATTCAAGGACTATCAAAGAAACATTTCAGGCTAGTATACAGCACCCCCCAATTTGCGTGCGATGCCCCCTTTTCCGGCCACTTCTGGGTCGTTCGCCAATTGGACGTGTGTCAATGGGTTGTTGCCCGTGGGATCAGAATTAATTTTTCTCTTTGTGGAATGTGGATCGGTATCTTCAAAATGAGAGCAAGAGCTACTCTCCACGACTTATTGCTGTGAACAGGAATTTTCAGCTGACAAATATGGAAGTCGGTTTTCAACTGACAAAATGTGGAATATCAGAAAAAGAGAGGGGCCTCTTTCGGCCGATGAGGAGATGGGAGTTTGCTTGTCTCAAATTAGACCTAATATAGATGAGATTGCCCAGCACAAAGCAAGCCCACACCTCTCAATGAGTTTGTATGCATACTAGGTACATAGATAAGAGCCTCGTTTATCATTCTATTTTGGGAATGATTCCTATTCTTATGTAGCTGCACTGTTTTATACTTTCCGGGTGATCATATTATAAAGCAGTCATGTTCTGTGTTACAAATCAAGCAGAGCAAGAAGCTGTTTCTTCTTGTTTTCCAATGTATTTCTTACCAATAAAAATATCCAGTGTGGTGCGAGCCAATTTTTATTCTGAAAGTATGGCCCAGAAAGAAAAGTCTTGCGAGCCACTGCCTTAACCAGTTTCCCCCTTGCTGGTTCTTGTACAAGGTTCAGCCATGGGAATTTCGTACTTCAAGGCTGAATCTCAAAGCATCTGTAACCTTGAAAAGCTACTGCTGTTCAGAGTGGACTGTAGTGGGCTAGGCCAACCCAATGGCCTGATTCTGCAGCAGCTTCCATGGCATTTTCGGGGTTCTGAACCAATTCTCCAGGAGTCCAGGAAACGGGTCTTTGAATAGAACCGAGACTTAAAATAACAGGGAGGGCCATCTCAAAATTCATTGTCGGCCAGTCCTGCCCCCAGAACCAGGACGGTTTTATCCCAACAATCTTGCAATCTCTGTACCCATCAGTGACAGGCAAGTGCCTGAACCTTCAAAAATAACCCTCGATCATGGATTTTAGAGGTTCTGTTCCGCTGGCGCCGCACCCCTTGGCCTCTGGCAGATTGAAATCGGCGTTTGTGGGCGGCTGATAACTGAGGCTTAGCAAACAAGCAATAAAGGCTAAAGGTTAGTTCAAGGGGGAGGTCTATATAGCTCAATGGAAGAGCATATAGAATAGATCCCAAGTTCAGACCCTGGCTAAATCTCTGGGCAAAAACTGGGGGAAAACCCCATGAGAGTTGCAGGCAGTCAGTGTAGGGAAAACACTGAAAATTTTTCTCTCCCTCATCATAGCAGAGTTTGTGGACACTGTTGACGGATATTAGAAGATTTGGGACAGATAAATAATGATAATATTTTATACGCTGTGGGTTAAACCACAGAGCCTAGGATTTGCCAATCAGAAGGTCAGCGGTTCGAATCCCCACAACGGGGTGAGCTCCCGTTGCTCGGTCCCTGCTCCTGCCCACCTAGCAGTTCGAAAGCACGTCAAAGTGCAAGTAGATAAATAGGTACCACTCCGGCGGGAAGCTAAACAGCGTTTCCGTGCGCTGCTCTGGTTCACCAGAAGCGACTTAGTCATGCTGACCACATGACCCGGAAAAACTGTCTGCGGACAAATGCCGGTTCCCTCGTCCAGTAAAGCAAGATGAGCGCCGCAACCCCAGAGTCGGCCACGACTGGACCTAATGGTCAGGGGTCCCTTTACCCTTTATATATATATGCTGCCCATCTGACTGGGTTTCCCAAAGACCAGTCGCTGGAAACCCAGGACGACAGAGCACTATCCTTGTACACAAATCCTGCTTACTGTTTTCCCACAGGCCTCTGGCTACAGGGAACCAGGCAGGGGGCCTTCTTGGTGGTGGCCCGCCCTGTGGAATTCCCTGCCATCAGATGCCAAAGAGATAAACAACTACCTGACATTCAGAAGACATCTGAAGGCAGCCCTGTTCAGGGAAGTTTTTAATGTGTGACATTTTAATGTATTTTTAAATCTTTGTTGGAAGCCACTCAGAGTGGCTGGGGAAACCCAGCAAGATGGGTGGGGTACAAATAAAAAATTATTATTATTAGGAAGGATAAGGCATTGAACATTAGAACAGTGTGTCCCTTGTTGCTGTCCCCTTACGAGATAGCCCTTTGCTGAAAGTGCATATCATCACCTCGTTGCTATACGTAAGGTAAAGGTAAAGGGACCACTGACCATTAGGTCCAGTCGTGGCCGACTCAGGGGTTGCAGCGCTCATCTCGCTTTATTGGCCGAGGGAGCCGGCGTACACTTTCCAGGTCATGTGGCCAGATGACTATGCCACTTCTGGCGAACCAGAGCAGCGCACGGAAACACCGTTTACCTTCCCCCCAGAGTGGTACCTATTTATCTACTTGCACTTTTGACGTGCTTTCGAACTGCTAGGTTGGCAGGAGCAGGGACCGAGCAACGGGAGCTCACCCCATCGCGGGGATTCGAACCGCCGACCTTCCGATCAGCAAGCCCTAGGCTCTGTGGTTTAGACCAGTGTTCCCCAACCTTGGGTCTCCAGCTGTTTTCAGACTGCAATTCCCATCATCCCTGACCACTGGTCTTGTTAGCAAGGGATGGTGGGAGTTGTAGTCCAAAAACAGCTGGAGACCCAAGGTTGGGGAACACTGGTTTAGACCACAGCGCCACCCGCGCCCCTGTTGCTATAGGAGTGCCATGCAAATGCCAACCCACTCGGCGCCTGTATGAGGAAACCACCTCCTTGCCCTTTGCCTCGGGCGGCAAAAAGTCTCCGGTCGGCTTTGGCTTACATCTGTTCGAGTGGGCTGGCAACCCGGGCGCCGCCTCTTGGGTGCCCGGGTGCCCATCCCGTTGTTCCGTCTTCCAGCTGGCTGCCACAGTCCAGAGTCCAACCGGTGGGGCGTTGCCTCCATTTATGAGGTTCATCTGTGCCCTCCCCACAGTGCCCCCTTCCCTGGACCCAGCCCATCCTTCGCCACTCCCAGGTGGTTCCTGCCAAGTCCTGCCACTTCACCCAGTCTCACCCACCCTCCCTTTCCACAAGCAAGGCTCCGGGAATGTTTGCTGTCAATTCATTCCCTCTGCCCAGCCCAGCCACAGCAAACAGCGCACCCACCGGTTAATGACCAATATTGGTTTTCCAGGGGCAACAGTCGTGGGGGTTTATTGTAGCTGCTTCCTCCCAGGGTGTTCTTGCCAGCTCCCGACGCAGCCCGCTCCGCAGGGAGGGCGTCTCAAAGATTTGCTAGCCAAGATAAAGAAAGGAGTCAGGGGCAGAGGTCTCGGGTGAGGAGAATGTCAACGGCTGGGCTTGAAGCCAGGGCCCAAGTAAGGAAGGTATGATGCCCTCAAATTTCCTCAAAACACCCTGATGCCACCTTTGTGCCACTTTAAAGAGCTGGGGGCTATAGTTTGATGATTGGTTAAGAGACTCCCCTCACAGAACTACAATTCCCAGACTTCCCTGGGAAGAGGGATTGGCTGTTAAGTCACTCTGGGAACTGTAGTTGCGTGAGAAGAATAAGGAACCCCCTAACTATTCTCAGCACCCATAACAAACTACAGCTCCCAGAATTCTCCCCCCCAATTTTTTTATTCATTTTATAACACAACTAAACAACACAATCAGAAAAACAAACAAATTCTTGTCTTATCCTTATTTTTTCTAAACATCGTTAGGTGAGCTTCCCCAAGTCCCCCCTATCTGATTTTCATTTTACCTCAACTTTAGCAGTTTACATATATCATAATTTCTAGCCATTTTTTTAATCACGCTTACTTTTACCATAGAAATCTTCACATTTTATCACTTACAAATAGCCCTATTTTAAAATACACTATCTTCTACTTCTAACCCTACAGCCTATCCACTTCCAGAGCTATTCTAAGATTTAAATATTTACATATTTTTTCAGATATTCTTTAAACTTCTCCCAATCTTCTTCCACCGTCTCTTCTCTCTGGTCTCGGAGTCTCCCGGTCAGTTTGGCAAGTTCCATATAGTCCTATATAATGCTTTAGAAGGGAAGCCATATTGGTTTGAAGTGGCACCGTAGAGCTTTAAATGTTTTGAGTAACTCCAGCAAAAAGGTTCACCGCTGGCACTCAGGTGGCAAACGCCAAGCATTTGGGGGGGGGAGGTCGCGGGTGGTGCTGTGGGTTAAACCACAGAGCCTAGGACTTGCCGATCAGAAGGTCGGCGATTCGAATCCCCGCAATGGGGTGAGCTCCCGTTGCTCGGTCCCTGCTCCTGCCAACCTAGCAGTTCGAAAGCACGTCAAAAGTGCAAGTAGATAAATAGGTACCTCTCTGGCGGGAAGGTAAACAGTGTTTCCGTGCGCTGCTCTGGTTCGCCAGAAGCGGCTTAGTCCTGCTGGCCACATGACCCGGAAGCTGTACGCCGGCTCCTTCGGCCAATAAAGCGAGATGAGCGCCTCAACCCCAGAGTCGGTCACGACTGGACCTAACGGTCAGGGGTCCCTTTACCTTTACCTTACTGTCCGCCTGTGGATCTGTCCCCCTGCTCACATACCTTTGAAACTTTCCCTGCGGGGGGGGGTCACCCCGGTTTCACTCCTGTTTTGCGTTTGTTTCATTCAAGCCGCTTTCATGGTATTACTCAGCGGCGAGAGGTGAACTCTGCACATGGACAGAACCCGACCTTCCAACATCTTGAGTCCACATCTTGTGACGCATATCTTCCTGCCCGTGCTCCTACACAAGTCACAGAGACCCAAAGATGTGATTTTTGGGCGGATGTGTTTGCCCTGCCCCCCCCCCAAATGCGTGTTTTAGGGCATTGCGTGAGATCACTGCCCAGAAAATGTGCTTTTTTAAAGGGTGAGATCTCAGCATGGAATTGCACAAGATCTCGACACCCCAAATGACTGCCATGCTCTCATGAGAGAAAACAGGGTGTCCCTTTTTTCCTGTACGCTTGAGGGATATGTAGGATGTGACTAGTTTGGGGGCTAAAATTACCGTATTTTTTGCTCTATAAGACTCACTTTTTCCCTCCTAAAAAGTAAGGGGAAATGTGTGTGCGTCTTATGGAGTGAATGCAGGCTGCGCAGCTATCCCAGAAGCCAGAACAGCAAAAGGGATCGCTGCTTTCGCTGCGCAGTGATCCCTCTTGTTGTTCTGGCTTCTGAGATTCAGAATTTTTTTTTCTTGTTTTCCTCCTCCAAAAACGAGGTGCGTCTTGTGGTCTGGTGCATCTTGTAGAGCAAAAAATACGTTACCCAAGCTCTAAAACACCCATATCTGCTCTGGCACCTTTCTGACGTCTGAAACTGCCCTTGTGGGAATTTTGTGAGGTGCCCTAACTCTCTGAGCGCCTGTGTCCCACTCACACGACCACAAACTTTTAAGGATAACTAGTATTGCGTATTCTTCAGAGCTGATTGGCTCTTTGCAAAGAGATAGCGGCCAACAGCTCTCGTTCTTCTTGCCCTGAATCCAGTAGATCTCCTCTGCAGCTAGGTGAACCTTTTCCCCAGCCCCTGCAAAATTTATTCCAGGTGAGCTGCTGATATACAGATGTTTCATGGGTGAAACCGTTTTCCTGGCACAGAAGAAAGCAAAATGGAAAGCTTGGCCTGTGAGATTTCTGCCTGCAGGGCTGTTGAAAGCACCAGAGCAGCCCAGGCAAATTGACAAATTTCTGTCTGCAGCACTAAACCCTGGTGCCCACCTATTTCCTTGCTGCAACCACTAGGCAGTCCAAAATAGGAGCAAAACCCCCGAATTTTCCACTGCGGAACAGCCCACGAGGTTCCCCCCTCCCCGACTGCGTCCTTGGAGAAAGTCTGGGCTGAGGATAAGACAGGTGAGCTCCTCACCTGTTGAGATGGGTGGGTCCTGGCCAGAGCTCCTGGCTGCTCCACCCCTTTTGAGCCAGGTGCTATAAAAGTATTCCGGGTGGCTCTGGGAGGTTTTCCTGCAGCCGGTCTTGATCCACATCCGAGCAGAAGTCAGACTGCGGCACCATGGCTTTCGTCCCAGCACCCGGTTACATGCCCACCTACAACCCGGTAAGCCTTCCGCTTCCGTCTCTCCCTGCGCAATCTGCGCTCTCGTATTCTCTGCAAGAAAAGAATAAAATTTGCCGTCACTTAACCTGAGTCTTCCATTCCCTTTCTCCCCTCCCAAAGACCTGCTCTGGGATTTTAAAAATGCAATTGTTCTGTTTAACTTATAGCTCATTCGCACTTACCCAGTCAAATGGGCAGGGTGCAAATTAATAATAATAATAATAATAATAATAATAATAGCCACCTTTTGCCCTGCTCTATCCAGGCACAGGTTCATGCTTTTATAAGCTCTGTGTTTGAGCTCTCTGTCTCTCTCTTTTGGCCCAGAGCTACCCCCCCCCAAAAAACCCTCAGCTCTTTAAAGTTGAAGCGCCACGAACGATAATTCGCGTCTTCTGCGAATTGCATTTGGCTCCAATTCAGATTTAAAGAGCAGGTTATCGTGGGGAAAACTCCAGAGCAAAAGAGAGAGAGCGCTAGGACACAGAACTTTAAAGCTCAGAGGAAAGTGTGGACCAGCCCTCATTTATTTATTTAAATCAAACAGAAGCATTTGGCAGCTTTAAAGCAGCCTCTAAGGCTCCTTTAAATTTCATTTCAGTTTGTATCACAAACAGGTTTTCCTACCTGAGGTTACTGCAGATTTGTATTCCTAAGCAACCTTGCCCAACTCACACACATTCTCTCTCTAGAGAAGAATTTGCTACCGTTTTATCTAAGAGTTCTGTGCGTTTCTGAAGCTTGCGCTGCCTGGAGCTCGGTTCAAGAACTCCGTTTGAGAACAAGGCCCTCCAAATCTCCCCGATCCCCCAGTCTAAGAACTGCCAGGGCACCATGAACGAAAGTGTGTGGAGTTCCTTTAGAAAGCACTCACCACAACTGGTGCCTAGGGTTTGAGGCCATTGAGCTGTCCTAGCAAATGGCTTTGACACCAGTGACCTGCTGTCTATTTTATCAAGGGCGTCAGAAGTCACGGCAATTGTGACACAGAACGCACTCCACAGACGTACCTGCGTGTCCCCCCCACTCCCCTGGTTGCACTTTTATTAAAAGTTGTTGTTGTTTAGTCGTGTCCGACTCTTTGTGACACCCTGGACCAGAGCTCGCCAGGCACTTCTGTCTTCCACTGCCTCCCGCAGTTTGGTCAAACTCATGCTGGTAGCTTCGAGAACACTGTCCAACCATCTCATCCTCTGTCGTCCCCTTCTCCTTGTGCCCTCCATCTTTCCCAACATCAGGGTCTTTTCCAGGGAGTCTTCTCTTCTCATGAGGTGGCCAAAGTATTGGAGCCTCAGCTTCAGGATCTGTCCTTCCAGTGAGCACTCAGGGCTGGTTTCCTTCAGAATGGAGAGGTTTGATCTTCTTGCAGTCCATGGGACTCTCAAGAGTCTCCTCCAGCACCATAATTCAAAAGCATCATTCAAAAGCATTATTAAAAGTAACACAATATAAATAATGGCAGGCGCCAATATAGTTTAAACGGCACAAGTCAAATGCAAAACACTGGGTAATGCCCCTCTATAAATCCTTCGGTTGCCACTGCTTCCACTCTTTCTGAGTTCCTGCTCCTCTGCCTGTCTCCACTCCTTGCTTGCTTGCTCACCTGTGGGGGGGGGGCAGGTGAGCAGATGGTAAGAACCAGGGGAAAGAAAAACAGGACAAGGACCCCCCCCCAAAGGAGTTCAAAGTCGGGAAGCCAACTTTCGCGCAGACCTCGGGATGTGCCCAGTGAGGTTGACTCCTGACTCTGACCTGGGCAGCATCCCGGACTATGTCCCAGAATCCTTTGCAGTGCACAGAGATTTCCCCCAGGAGACAAGCTGATTGGTCAAGGAGGGGAAGAAAAGTCCTAAAAACCAGGCAATTTACTCAATGCAGCAAACTGAACATTCTTCAAGGTCCTAAATGCATTTCCGTGTGCTGCTCTGGTTCGCCAGAAACGGCTTAGTCCTGCTGGCCACATGACCCGGAAAAACTGTCTGCGGACAAACGCCAGCTCCCTTGGCCAGTAAAGCGAGATGAGCGCCGCAACCCCAGAGTCGTTTGCAACAGGACTTAACTGTCAGGGATCCTTTACCTTTACCTTTTTAACATAATAATAAGAATAATAGTAATATAGTGGTACCTCTGGATGCAAACGGGATCTG
Source organism: Podarcis siculus (assembly GCA_034642415.1). Taxonomy (NCBI): domain Eukaryota; kingdom Metazoa; phylum Chordata; class Lepidosauria; order Squamata; family Lacertidae; genus Podarcis; species Podarcis siculus. The sequence goes on along the minus strand of JAXCMG010000044.1, from coordinate 4,900,870 downwards.
TTTGAGAGCCCTGTTCGCATCCTGAGTAGAACGTAACATGCGTCTGCGCATGCGCGGGTCGCATTTTTCCACTTCCTCGCATGCGCACGACGTCATTTTGAGTATCTGCACATGCGCGAGTGGCGAAACCCGGAAGTAACGTGTTCCGTTACTTCCGGGTCACCATGGAGCGTAACCTGGAAACGCTCAACCTGAAGCATATTTAACCCGAGGTATGACTGTCATAATAATTTATTATTTATACCCCACCCATTATTTACACCCCACTCTGGGCAGCTTCCAACAAAATATTAAAATACAATAGTCCTTCAGATATTAAAAGCTTCCCTAAACTGGGCTGTCTTCAGATGTCTTCTAAAAGTCTGGTAGTTGTTCTCTTTGACATCTGGTGGGAGGGTGTTCCACAGGGCGGGCGCCACCACCGAGAAGGCCCTCTGCCTGGTTCGCTCCAGTGCTGCTTTTCCTGATGGGGACTTTGCCGGGTATATAATGCACCTGTTCCAATTTCCCTTTTGGCCAGGAATTTGAAGCGTTTGGTCAATTTTGATTAATCAATGTGTGCTTCCTACCCTAGCACAGTGTTTGAGCCTGGCTCCCTAATGCACAGCTGGGGGGCCGTTGGGTTGATACAACAAGGCCTATGCCTTTCTTCAAATGGGGGTGGGGAGGGCACTTCAATGAACGCTGACCATCCTTGGATCCTGATCTTGCCAGTCCGACCCAGCTGGCAGAAATGTTCCCCTTCCTTGTTTTTTTCGTTTTAGTTCCGTGCGTGCAAAGATCTGATAAGGGTACGTGGCCAGCCAGCCATCCACCCGACCTCTTCCTCAACGCACCTTTCCCAAGTTCAGATCCTGTGGATAAAAGCAGAACTCATTTGCGGCTTGGACCTCAGCCAGCCTGCTCCACCCTAAGCGAGTCCCTTTCATAGCTGGATGGCTTAATAATTAACACGGTGCTTTCTGCAAATTCCCAACCGATCTTGCAAAGCAAAGGATGAGCTGGCAGCTCCGGCCATTCCGAGTTCTCGGTTTTCCAGTCTTAAGTACAATCCTCCACAATTTCTGAACCTGTTTTGCATTTAAAAATAAAGAAAAGGTTACCGGGGAAACGCTCAGGGCTTTGAGTGCAGGGTTCCCCAGATAGGCACCTTTCTGTCCTGATATACATAAGAACTGCTGGATCAGGCCAGTGGCCCAATTTGCCCAGTGCCCATCCAGATCCCTGTGGGAAACCCACAAGCAGGATTCGAACGCAAGACCCCTCTTTCCTCCTGTGGTTACCAGAAACAGGCATTTGGAAGCATTACGACCTCTTGACAGTGGAGGCAGAGAATAGCCACCAAATACATTTTTTGCAGGCTGGTTCAGGTGCATTAAAGGGACGCGGGTGGCGCTGTGGGTTAAACCACAGAGCCTAGGACTTGCTGATCAGAAGGTTGGCGGTTCGAATCCCTGCGACAGAGTGAGCTCCCATTGTTCGGTCCCTGCTCCTGCCAACCTAGCAGTTCGAAAACACACCAGTGCAAGCAGATAAATAGGTACCGCTCCAGCAGGAAAGTAAATGGTGTTTCCATGCGCTGCTCTGGTTTGCCAGAAGCGGCTTAGTCATGCTGGCCACATGACCCGGAAGCTGTAGGCCGGCTCCCTCGGCCAGTAAAGCGAGATGAGCGCCGCAACCCCAGAGTCGTTCACGACTGGACCTAATGGTCAGGGGTCCCTTTACCTTTACCTCAGGTGCATGAACTTGGATCTCGGTATATTGTAGGGTTACCAGACGTCCCCGTTTTCCGGGGACAGTCCCCGGATTTGCAAATCTGTCCCCAGACAAATTCCGTCCCCGGAATGTCCCCGGATTTCATTAAATGTCCCCGGGAAACATGGCACCCTGCTCTCCTGGAGTAATACACAGCTGGAGGGGTGCGAAGATAAGAGATTGCGGGTGGGTGGCCGTTGCCCAGGAGGGGCACAAGGCGAGCAGTTTCTCTGCTGGGCAAGGTGCAAAGCTCCTCTTTCGCACCCTGTGAAACTCTCAAAACAAAAGGGGAAGGGGGCAGGAGATCGGGGGAGGCTCGGGAGTTGTGGGTGGACGGACCGCAGTTGTCCAGGAGGGGCGCAAGGGGCGCTGTTTCTCTGCTGGGCAAGGCGCGGAGGGGTTAGATGACTTTGATCCCCTCGGCCAACTGGAGCAGTGGCAGAGCTGGCACGGAGCTGGGCAGCTGAGCATGAGAGAAAGCGTGAATGAGAGCATGTCTCCGATGGCCGGGAACTGCAGATGTCAACTTGGAGCAGGGAAGCCTTATGTGCTTTTAAGTTGAGGCGGCTTAAATTGAGGTAGCATCATTGCAGGGGGTTGGCCGAGATGCCCCTCAGAGGTCAGTCCTTTCCAAATCTGTGATTCTGTGATCATCGTATTCTCAAACGCTGCTTCCAACTCCCCCCCTCCCCCCAGGTTTCTCTCCTCCTCTGGACTTCTCAGGATAGCAAAACAGCTGATGTATAGATGTAATTAGGGATAATAAAACATGTTGTCGTTTAGTCGTGTCCAACTCTTCGTGACCCCCTGGACCAGAGCACGCCAGGCACTTCTGTCTTCTACTGCCTCCCGCAGTTTGGTCAAACTCATGCTGGTAGCTTCGAGAGCACTGTCCCACCATCTCGTCCTCTGTCGTCCCCTTCTCCTTGTGCCCTCCATCTTTCCCAACATCAGGATCTTTTCCAGGGAGTCTTCTCTTCTGTCGGGGCCAGCCTTACAAGTGGCACTTCCTTAATATAAAATAAAGACATAGAGAGCGAGTAATATTCCATAATAAGAGAGAGAGCAGCTCATTGAGACCTCTTCTCTTCTCCGATCCTTTTTATTGTCCTTTGTTCTGTCCAGCCGCATGGCTGCATTCCAATGTCTCACGTTACCTCATCCGGTCAAGCTTGACACTCCCCTCTCCTTGTAAGGTAATCATTGCCCAGAGGAATGTCAGGGGGCACCCTGCAGTATGTACAAGCCTCTGCCTTGGCTTTATGACTCCCACATGCCCTCTTTCTTTATATTTTAATCAGAGCCATATATATGGTTATGTCGAGCGCGATAAGCGACTCTTGTGAGACTGGAGAACCATGCAGTACATACAGAAATTAAAGAAGGAATACATTGTATATAGCAACACAAAATAATGCAAATAACTACTATAATAATCACTAAAATCAATAAATGTCGAAGCCAACTTCCATCCGGAAGCCAAGAATATAAGAATTCTGATTCCAAGCTGCATGGTAGGCTTCCTTTCTAGTTTATTAGCCATGCACCGGTGTTACTCCTATAGCACTGAGATTGGTCACTGTATGTTCCTGTAAGAGAACAAGAGCTATTAAACATGAATTTCAATGTACATTGACAGTTTGGATATATGCCCCATGATTCTTTCCCCTCTTTAATTTGAAAACAAATGGGGGCAGGCTCATGGAGGGTCAATTGTACTGGAGGCCAAAGGTTTGCTTAGGGGATATGCTATTTGTAACAGGAAGCACATTGGGACACAATATCCCTAGCTTGAGCCAAAGGAATAGAAAACTGCTTAGCCAATGCTTTCGCAGGGAGATGAAAGGTGTTATGACATAGTATAGGATCAGAAAAGAGAGAAAAGGCAGAAATGTTCTTCAACGCTGCATCTGCTCTTGCATTGCCCTCTGCTAAATACCCTGGGTGCGATGTGTGGGAGCGAAGATGTGCAACATAATAAGGGAACTCTCTGTGCTGAAGTAAGGCCTGCAGGGCAAGAAACAAGGAAAATAAGTCAGAATCCAAGGAAGGAGTTATATAAGATATTGGTAAAATAGCAAAAAGGCGATATACATACTGAGTATCCACAATAAGATTGAAAGGTTGAGTAGGAAAGGATTGAAAGGCAAGAATCACAGCCGCTAGCTCAGCTCGCTAATAAACATTTCCATTTTCCTCCCTCCTCCCATGTCACCACCCCCCTACTTTTTGTTCCATCCGTGAAGAGGGTTAGTGCAGAGGGGAGAGGTGTGAGAGACAAGGGGATAGCCAAGACATAGGTGACCTGTGTCAGAAATGTCAAACGGTCATCCTTTGGGGGGTTAAAAATGGTGACACCTATAAAATCAGCCAAAGCAATTTGCACAGCAGCATTTGTGATCAATAAATGCTGCTGTTCAGTCTGTGAAAAAGGCAAATAAATTGATGCAACATCAAAACCGCTCAAAGCTATTGCTCGTGAACGTCCTTTGATCACAATGTCTGATGTGGATTCAATTACTGAATAAATGTTCTTTGGAGGGGTATGAGGTAAATGTAACCATTCTATAATGCAGATAGTCTTCTTCTTGTCCGTCTGAGCATATAAAATTCCTGTTGGCAACAATGGTGTAGCAAATACTGTCAGATGCAGCTGGTGTTCAGCACCTCTAGGTGGCGCATGTGGAAAGGTTTCGATGCTTCACTCACAAAATGCTGACAAAGTGTAGGGGAGTTCCACATGCTGTGAGGCAGGACAACCCACTGATATCGCTGGGAGAGTTGCAAATTGTTACTGGCAATGTAAAAGCAAAGCGTTCCTGTCTGCTGGGGCCAGTGGGATGAAGACGGTTCAATGAGGCCAAAAGTCGATTGTTCAGAAATAAGCTGTTCAAAAACGAGCTGGTGCTGCAGATTTTTCTTTTGGTGGAGGCCACCATTCTTGTCTGATTGAACCCCACCTAGACTGGATACTGGTGGGTTCCGGGATTTTTCTCATTGCTTGTTGAGCAGCAAGAGCAGTATCCCTCAATAAGATCTGCAGCAGTGTGGCTTGTACTGAAGCCTGAGCAAAGGGGCCATGCCCCATCATAGCAGCCATCACATCTGCGAGGGTAAGATTAGGATCATTCCCTCTTGCTTGTTTAAATGGAGCTTGCAGTCCATTTGTCCTTACTGACAATTGCAGCTCTTTCAAGATTTTAAAGTCAAAAGGTTGGTGCTGGGCTTGAGT